>JALIZH010008929.1:0-143525 GCA_030522465.1 Rhipicephalus appendiculatus | reverse complement strand
GTATTGGCGCTCTTTGGCCATCACATGGCCCTTGCGCCAATAAACACCATGTGTCATCATAATCATCATCCTTTTAACATGAATACCTACCAAAAAGCTCACGGATCAATTATTCTAAGTTTTTCTTTCCCTTGACTTCTCTATTTATTTATCGACTTACTCGAGTAAAAACGACAGGAAAAATGTGCATTAACCCATTGATATATATTACTTATCTATTTTATTTATCT
Organism: Rhipicephalus appendiculatus; assembly: GCA_030522465.1. Lineage (NCBI taxonomy): Eukaryota > Metazoa > Arthropoda > Arachnida > Ixodida > Ixodidae > Rhipicephalus > Rhipicephalus appendiculatus. The sequence goes on along the minus strand of JALIZH010008929.1, from coordinate 143,295 downwards.
ATGCAAAATGTAGTAAGTCCAAAACTGCACGAATATGCTCGTTGGGTCGTCGCTTTTAAGGTTGGAGGACGCCCCACCGTTGAGGTCAGGCAATAGTCTCGACACTTCTGGAGGAGATAAAGAGACAACTTCTGGGGAGCGATTCTCGATATGTCCATCTGAAGATGTCCACAGTCCATTCCGGCACAGCGCATTCAATCACTCGAAAAATCGGTGAGCCGCGATGTTTGATCTTGACCACGTCGATGCACCGAACCCGCCAACACATTCCCAGCGTAAAAAGTAAGTGGACGAAATGTACCGAAACAGGGACTTTTCCAGTCTTAACTTGCATATGAATGTGTCCCAGATGTTTAACAACCATGCAGGGAATGCGTACCAACCTTCACAGGTGCGTTAGAAGGGCGGCCGCATTAAACCATATTCAGTGGCTTACGGGATCATAATTTATGCACGGTCAGATGTACGCCCAAAAGCGGGTGTCTGGGCGCTGCGTTTGTTGCGTTGAAGCACATTCTGTCCGTCTCATTATTGTCTAGACTTGTGAAAGCTTCGTGATATCAAAATAACGTTGCGGAAGAAGAACCGGAAACAAGAGGCACGCTGGTTGCCGAACTCCTGCCAATGAGCTGCGGCCGAAATGCACGGTTCACTAGGGGGACACATTTAGAATAACTCCGCAACCATAAAACATGAACAGGAGCTCGCTGGGAACCGTGACCAGAGCATGGAGCACGAGGGGGGCAGCGGTGTCGGAGGAGGTTGCTTTGATGACGCTGGGCGCACTCACTCGTGAATTGTCGTTTTCTTTTTTTTTTTTTCTGATGAGCTCTCCAAGAAAGAGGAGACGAAACAAGGTTATGGCGGGAATTGTGACACGAGTCCGAGGAGGTAGCGGCTTCAGAGGAGGTTGGCTTATAGATGCTAGGAGCACTCTCTCAAATTTTTTTCTACTATGTTTGAAGCAGGTCTGTGGCATTCCGCTCCTCCAATTTGAGTCGAGAGTTAGAAAACATCGTGACGTCAAAATGACCTTGAAGAGGAATAACCGGAAAGAGAGGGCGCGTTGCTGGCCAAGCTCCCGCCAATCAGCAGTGGCTGAAATGGAGACTTCATTACATGGACACATCGAGAAAAGCACTCGCGACGAAGTCATCTATTTTATGTTGAGACTCCCCGTTTGGGTTAAAAAAAAAAGTACTTCAATAAAACTTCGGTTGGGCCTAGTTGGTACATCGCATTTAAAAAACTTTAGCGCAAACAAGACGGACCTCAAAGGAAGAAGAGAAGAGCGCCTCTTCCTGTGTGGGCCGTCTTGTTTGCGCTAAAGTTTTTTAAATAAAAAAAAAAGACTAACGGCGGCGCGCCGCAAATATTGCGCGGCGGCGGCGGCGGCGTGGTCACTCTCGAAACTTCGGCGGCGGCGCGACCGGCGCGGGCAAAAATAGGCGGCGGCGGCGCACAGCTCTACTCCGGTCACAAGGCAGTGCTCATATCTTTCAAATGCCCCGTCGGCAGGCCACACACTGCCGTTCAAACTTTTTTCGACTTCAATCGCTCTGTAGATACATCCATTCTTGGAACTTTATCTGAAAATTACGAACCATTCATTTTGCTAAGCAAAGGCTGTGACGTAAACGCACTTGTTAGACAGTTTGAGAACCTTGTACATTTATGTATTCATCGCTTTGTTCCCATTAAAAACAAAAAAAGAAATCGCGCCATTCCTTGGATGAACAGAGATATATTGCAGTTATCTCGCCGAGTTAGGCGTCTCAGGCGCTCTAAATGCAGTAATGACCCCAATGCCAATGCCAGATTTACGTCCGCCAAGGAGGAACTTAAGCAGAAGACAAAGCTCGCCAGGGACTTTTTTTATGGTGTCGAGGTATCGGCGCTGCTAAGAAACAACCCGCGAAAATTTTGGTGCTCAGTCATGCCCGTTACTGATTCTGCGTCTTCATTTACTATAAACGGTGAAAGTGTAAATGACCCTGTGCGCATATCGAATGCATTCAACGAATATTTCCATTCTGTCTACGCGCGTGATTCCCAGTCATATCCGGTTTTTGATATGAATTCAGATCATGCCATTGAAGACATTACAATTAGTGTTAATGGTGTTCTCAATTTGATTTTAAAACTAGACGTAAAAAAATCTAGTGGTTCAGATGATGTTCCGAACTCTTTTTTACGGCGTTATTCCCAATGGACATCTAGTTACCTTGCTATTGTGTTTAAGAAATATTTGGAAACTAGTACCGTTCCTTCATCTTGGAAGCTTGCTAGAGTAATACCTTTGTATAAATCAGGGAGCAAGACTGACATAAGTAATTATAGACCAATTTCTTTAACTCCCTATTCATGAAAAATGTTGGAGCATATAATTTACAAACACATAATGAATTTCCTTGAGTCAAACCATATTCTAACTAATGCTCAGCACGACTTCAGAGGTGGTTTCAGCACAATCACACAACTAACCGAATTCACTCACGACATTGCTTATCATTTAGACCAGGCCAATCAAATCGACGCACTTTTATTGATTTCTCCAAGGCATTTGACACGGTACTGCATTCTCATCTTTTGCATAAACTACACATCATCCTGAAAAATTCACGTCTGGTCAATTGGATTGCTAGTTTTCTTCTTAATCGCTCTCAGTTTGTCGACTTCAGTTCCACAAAGTCAGCAGTTCTGTATGTAGGTTCAGGGGTTCCACAGGGGTCTGTCCTGGGCCCCTTGTTATTTTTAATCTACATTAATGATCTGCCAGAAAATGTCTCCTCGAACATTCGCCTTTACGCAGACGACTGCGCTTTATATGACGTGATTATTTCCGCAGCTGACCAGAAGCGTTTGAACGATTCTTTCAACTCCTTTTGCGTCTGGCGTCAGAAGTAGAAAATGAATATTAATTTCAAAAAACTTGTTTTGTCCTTTACCAAGAAAGTAAATCCGGTTATCGCAACATACTCTTTCAACGGTTCCTCTTTAACCAGGGTTATGCAGCATAAGTATCTTGGTGTCACATTTACTCATGATCTTTCATGGTCTACTCACATTTCCTTAACATGTTCTAAAGCCTTAAAACAGCTAGGGTATCTACGTCGAACAATGCAGAATGCTCCCATGGATATAAAACTTCTAATGTATAAATCTCTTGTTCGCCCCATCATTGATTATGCCTCCACGGTCTGGTCACCTTATAGACAATGCGACATACTAAAACTGGAAGCAATTCAAAAGAAAGCTGTGCGTTTCATTTTTCGCAGGTACGACAGCTACTTCTCACCCTCGTCAGCTTTGCATAGACTAAAGCTAGAACCTCTCTCGGTATGTCGTGACGTAGAGTCATTAATATTTTTGCACAACTTAATCAACAAGACATATCGCAATTCAAACTCAGCTTGTCTATCCTTTGCCAAACCTTCCTCTACGCGAAAGTTCCACGAACTTAATCTCGCTACATTTTTTGCACGCACTGATACATTTATGTATGGTTTTTTCCCCCGCACTATTGAATTATAGAATTCTATACCTGGCGACATTCGTTCACTCCCGCTGGCAGATTTTGTGGCTAAGGTTGTGGAAAATGTTTATGTATAACAGATACTTTATTACTCTATTGTTGCTAATGGTTTTTCTTGTGATTTATGTTGTATGATTTTGTCTGTTCTATTATTTTCTGCATTGTATAACCCCACTCCTGTAATAGCCCTCTCACAGGGCTGCAGTATGTAAAAATAAATAAACAAATAAATTAACAGAGGTGACACTACGTATTATGGGATTGATTCTGAAAACGTTCCGTCTTATGGCACGAGGGTTCTTGGGTCACATTCGGAGTGAAGTTGCAAATGACGAAAATTGCGTCTTTTACACTGCTCTTATGAGACATAAGTACTGGATTTACGAATACATCGATAAAATGAAAATACAACCATGTACTGAACACTTCTCTTTTGTTTTCTTGGATACTTTTGATAATTCGTCTTTCGGTTAATTCAGACATTTTAATAGCGGAGCTGTTAAAGCTTCTCGTTGGGCCAGGCAGTGCGAATAGAAATAAAACGGGCAAGCAGCCGCATCCTCCTCATCTTGGGCTTCGCTCCCACAAGGCATGCGCCGATTTGTCCGGCCGTGGAAAGCAATAACTATGATGCACAAGTATGTTACATGTCTACAAATAACTTAACATCCCGTAATAACTAGTCCCGGGAGTGAAATCAAGTAGCGCAACTTAACATCTAGTCACGAGACTCAGATCACTTAACATCCCTTAAGGGCTAGCTACGGGACACATTCCCGCCATAAATCACGTAGCATCTGGTCAGCTGACTGCAAAATCACGTAACATCAAGTTAGAGCTAGTCACGTGACATGTTTCTGTCAAAATCACTTTTAGGCTGTTCACATGACGTGCTCCTGCCAAAACCAGGTAACATCTGGAAACCTGACTCAAATCACCCAACATCGTGTAAAAACTCGCCGAGGCAACAGAAGTAACGTAACATCACGTAACAGCTAGTCACGTGACTAGAGTAACCTAACTGGTCACGTGAAATGTTCCCGATAAGAACCATGTAACAGCTGGTTACGTGACGAAAAGCACAACATTATGTGACGTGTAATCACGCGACATGTTCCTGGCAAAACCACGAGGCACGTGCGTAGTGTGGGGCGCCGACTGCAATCGGAGAAGGATAGCCAAGCCTCACCATACTTTGTACTACTAGCAGAAACTTAACATACGAAATGGCTGGGCTCACTAGCAAAAACTCCAAAAAGCTAAGTCAAACGCTTGCTCCGCTGCTGGTTCCAGCCTTGAGCCACTAGTGCAAGCTGAGCTTTTTTTAATTCTGCAGCACTTTAGGGGCCCGAATTGCCGTCCAACCATCTTACGCGGCGTGATCACGTTCACCGTAAACCGCTCAATACCGGCCATAGCAAGACCAGCAGTGCTCAAATCCGGGTTAAGATTAACAAATAAGGTCAAAAATATTATAATTACCAGAAATAGCTGAGATGCCATCGCATTAATTAACTTAAAATTGCTAAAGCGTCTAGGAAACATGGGGCTGAGTACGGCGGGACGCAAGAGAGGATGCCATCGCCTCGCCAATCCAGAGAATACTCTTCGCCCTGTGCCGCCTTTGTTTCGCTACGTGACTACATCTGATTGTGTAAACAACCTGACAGAACTCGCACCTGAGCTGCTGTAACAAGCAGGAAGCCGATAAAGCGCAGCAAAAAGTAGCGTACATGTCGCACACCGAGTTTGTGAGGCTGCCTAACAAGATTGACGCTTTGTGAAACGGAGCAGTGGGAACTCTACGAATGGGCGTCGCTGGGTGCCCGTTCGACGCACTTCCTCAAGTTTCACAGTAGTGGAACTGCCATACGTCTTTTTTTTGTTGTTGCACTTCATGCATTCCGAATAAACCAGCTTTTACTGAACGTCACTCTGGCACAAATACACACAATTGTCGCAACTTAATTTTTGGCCAGTTTAAGAAAACAGGGTCGAATAACCAAAGTTCATGATATCCGCATCACATCACTTTTTATGTTTGAGTCGTCGTTATAACAGGCAAGTGAAATTTGAAAGGTTGTTAAAGGTTTCACAATCCATCATCCTTCCCAGATTTCATTAGATTTTCAAATTTATGACAGCGACATGCGAGCAAACGCAGCTAAGCGCGCACGTTGGCGATATGCGCTTTTGTAAAGTGCTGCCAAGGTGATTAAACTGATGTGAAGAACCTGCGGCTAAAGTGACACATTGAGATACTTTGTAAATCTTGCTTTGTAAGTGCGAACTTATCTGGCGCAGCGTTAGCATTTTGCAGTTGCATTTTTCGAAGCTTTTCGCAGAAGCTGCACAACGTATATTTGGAGCTGTATTTCTGTACCAATCGTTCAGCTAAGAAGTGAAACTAAGAAGAACAAGGGTGGATATGCGCTGTTCGAAAACCGTATCGACGAAGAAAGCAAAGAGAGGAACATAAGTACACTAGACAAAGCGAAACTTTCAACTCTCTTATTTCGTGCGTTGTTCACAAATATATCGAGTACAAGCCACACGTCAGAGCGATAAAAACAGAGTAACCTCGCATACACAGCATCTACTCCTTGCCTTCTGACCACGAGATTCATTTCTGCAGAAGGTAAATGTACGGACGGCAACCTGCCGCAGTTTTTGTCACTCAGAGAAGCCATGATAGCTGCTCCACAAACCAACTTCTCCTGTCGTCGTTCACGTGTTTTGACATTTTTGTTTTAGCTAATACAGGTATGCGTGAGTATCGATTACAATGAGTGACTAGGTTCCCTGGTGGAGTCGCACCAATGCTCTCTGAGTCTTGTGCTGAACCATCTCGAAGTTTTTCATATCTATTGCTTTCCGCAAGCTAATGGAATACTTTACACTAGTTCGACTTTACACTCTACAAACCTCTTCGTATGTGTAATTTTACATAACCTGGATTTTCGGCTTTCACTTCCATTTTTTAACTTTGTTACGAAGACTGATCCGTTTTGGGGTGTTGAACATACAACCAAAACATCATATTTTGCTGGCTATATTTTCTAGTCGATATGCCACAGTACGTAGATTAGGGATCACCACCGGTCGCTTCGCTCGCTTTTTGACTTCTACATGATTGTCATTTGCTCAGCGGCTATCATGCCTTATCAGGGTGGCGAAAATTGCCTGAGCGTACCTTTCATTCATATATATTTTTCAGAAGTGAATCTCGTAGCGAAGACAAAAAGCATAGATGTCCTGAATGCGAGGGTGCTTTGTTTTTATCGCCATGACGTCTATCTTGTACTCGATATATATCTGAGCAAGGCACGAAATAAAACAGTTAACAGGTGCGCTTTCTTTTCCTTACTTCTGTTCGAATGTGCGTCTTCTTCGTCGATGGTGTTTTAAAACAGCGCATATTCAAGAGTTCGACGTGAACCAACTTGTCCAGTCACGGCCTTTGTAAGAACAGGCTTACGTTTGAAATCTTGTAATATATCAGATACATTACTTTATACGCCGAACCTGCCATGCGGCAGAAATGTGTGGTGTTCTTGCTTTTCACAAGTAACGGGTCGCTAGATGCAGAATATAATAGTTAGGGGGAGCTCTATACCATAAAAAATTAAAGGTGTACTGACATTAAAATTTTAGTCTCGCATTCTGTTGCTGCAGCACGAGAAAGACATTTAATTAGAGGCTTCTGATTACTGACCAGTATCAGTTTCGGTTTGAGAGAGCTGCAAAAACGACAAACCTCCGGGTGCAACTATAACCACCTAGCTCGTGCAACGCTCCACCACGTCAGCACACACAACTGTGACGCAATTCCGCATGGTCCGCATGAAGAAGTCTTTTTCAAACGGGAAACAGGAAAGCTGTGTCGCCAAACAAAACACTTTCAACGCATGCACCGCGGCCACGTACTCGCGAGGAGCCGCCCAGAACTAGCCTGCTGGCGCAAACACGGCAAAAGAGTAATGGCGGCTAAGAAGTCAACATAACTTCTTGTATCGGCTGCAACGTGGTGTCGTGAGGCAAGTAGGGGGGGGGGGGCACCGTCGAGCCACTGTTGAGGATGTCATTGCCGTGACGTGCGGCGTATAGCGCTCGACCGTGCTCGCAAACTTCTAATTTCACACAAAATACCTTCCAAGCCATATTCATTGATGTTTTGTAGATGATGTACGATTGTTCACGGAAACCGATCCCACAGGCTATCTCTCCTGCAAAATTTTGTGTCAATACCCCTAAGTCAACTTTGCACAAGCGGAACAAAGCCTGAAGTGCGGAAGTGTATCACTTTATTTTATATTTCTTTCATCTTTTTCTTCCTTTTTCTTTCTTCTGTCGTTCTTTCTTGCTCTCCTATTTTTCTGTTTTTTGTATCTGTTTATTTTTATTCCTTTCTGTCTATATTTATTTCTTTCTATTTCTCGCTGCAACTATCACGGTTTCTTTTGCGTTTCTTTTCCTTCTCTCTCGCTTCTTCTTTTCTTCTCTTTTGCTTTATGTCAATATTTTATCTCTCTTTCCTTGATTTTTTTATCTTTTAGTCTTTCATCCTATTTTTTCCTGTTTCCCCCAACCCTCCATACCCTCACTTACCTTCGCCACCTCCTTGTTATACCATACTATACAAAGCTACGTTATGTTCTACTAGTATCTCTGGGTAGCCGAGTAGTTGCGATGCTCGCCTTTGGATTGCGGGTACGCGGGTTCAAATCCCGCCTCCTCAAGAAGTTATTTCGCCAAAAATTTCTCTATTTCTCTCTATCTCTATTTTCTCGGTCCCTTCCATTCTCTCTCTTTTTTTCCCTCTGCTCGTCATCTCCCCCATCAGAATTATTCCATCCCTGGCTGGAGAAATCGGGACACTTGTTCTGGGAGTGAAGCAGAAGATGTAGAGGAGGAAGAACGTAGCGCGTTGCGGTTGATGATGATGATCGTTTCTGTCTGCGGATTATGGAGGTCGTGTGGCGAAAGAAGCTCCGCTGTTACACGAAAATTATATAAGCGTAGCTTATGTCTGAATGGTTGCCTCAGCATAACAAAGAGCAGTATTTCCGGCACTCGTAAAATTGTTGGTCCTGATGCGTGGACTGGGAGCTACGATACAAGATCCGTGAAATGTATCGTTTTGGCAGAGAGTTGTGGCTTTCCTGTACTTTAGCGAGTGTGTTGCTGCAGCATTCTTGGGGTTGCTATAGAGGTGTTTATGCAGACATTTTCTCACCGTATCTATAAGAGCCAAATCCCAGAAGCAAGCAATCATCGCCATAATCTAGAACCATGTATTTCCCTTGTAATTTGTCGCCTTCTACTCTTGACTTCTGTGGAGATACTTCTGAAAGAAAAGTATCAGAGTGGTTTCAGAATCGTTTACGTGCATAGTGAAGTCATTGCTCTAAGCGCAAAAATATTATGTAATACAATATAACGCATGTTACGTGGACCCTGGCCAAGCAGAGCAAAGAAGAGAACAATGGCCGGTTAGCGCACGCTCACACTCGAGACTCGCGTTCGCACCCTCGCTAAAGACCGTGCGGTCGTCATGAAGGCAAGAAACAACTAGGGAGCACGGTCACGTTATGGTGTTGAGGCCCTGCCATGAAAATGAAGCAGGAGCATGCTGGAAATTGTAACAAGAGCATGGAGCGCGAGGAGGTAGCGGCTTCGGAGGAGGTTGCCTTGTGGACACTGTGCGCCCTCCGTCTTTGGTTGGTTAAATGTTTATTTAGATGACCGGCCGCGTTTGTGGCGTCCGGGTTCAGGTATCCCTGATATGTATTTTTTTCTTCCGTAGCGGTCGTAGCTGGCCTTTTTTGACTTTGACTAAATGTCTTTCTGCTATCACCTATGTGTTCTCTATTAGCGCTCCAGCCGACTACTGGCCCCTAGTGCACAATGTGCAACCAAGTAATCGTGCCAGTAAGGTGAACGTGTCGGAACGCCGATCTTTTAATTGGCTCACAATTTTCTGCCTGTTTCTTCAAATCCACAGCTGAACCAAGGCCTATCCCAATGATCACAAATTTAAGCTATCCGGTGCATGGTAATTCCTGACTATTCCTGCCAGATATATAATTTCCTTGCTACATCAAAATCGTCGTTATCATCCACTTTTTTCCTGAGGCGCCATGGTGGTACAGTGTTAACGGCATCCTGCTCACCAGAAGGTCGAAGAAGGTAGAAGGCGATCGCATTTCGAAGGAGTCAGAACTAGAAGAGGCCCATGTCCTTCGAAATAGGCGCTCAATAAAAAACCCCAGGTGCTCCTCATATCCGTTAGCAAACCTCCTCTTATCCATTGCATTTCTCTGGCTGACCGCCGTTCGTCTATCCTCTGCATTATGTGGCTCGACCAGGTTCAATTCTTTTGCCTAATACCGAAAAAAAATATCAGCTTCAATTGTTTGTTGTTTGTTTAACAAAATCCGCTGTCTTATCAAACGTTAATGCTATGCCTGCGGTTCCATTCGGTTTGAAGTCGCGATGCGCAATCCTGAACTTTTCCGCACAAGCGAACTTGCCCCATCTATCAAATCGGTGCCAGGAAATGTGTTGGCGCAAAGCCAGTGCAACATAATAAAAAAGCTCTACCGAGCTACCGTATGTGGTGTCCCACTATTTGAAGCTGGCTCACTGACACCCTGTGGAGGCACAAATAGGACGAGCTGCCACGTTTCCAGATGTAATATTGCGTGACAGAACGGCAGATTCGCCCCAGGCCTCACAGCACGGTAATTTTGCAACAGTGGGTGGTCTAGTTTACCACCCATTAAAACAGTGGTTGGTCATAATTCACAATCTACATCAGTACCATTATGAGCAGATTTTGTAATGTCAAGTGCAAGTGACAGGAGAGAGAAATTGATTAATCCTCGCCTTATCAAGAAAACGGGAGAAAGCAGAGCTTGCCGTGTGCTTGCCTTCCCTACTGCTGTTTTTTTTTCTTTCTTTCTTTCTTTCTTTCTTTCTTTCTTTCTTTCTTTCTTTCTTTCTTTCTTTCTTTCTTTCTTTCTTTCTTTCTTTCTTTCTTTCTTTTTTTTCTTTCTTTCTTTTTTTTCTTTCTTTCTTTCTTTCTCTCTATCGCATCGGGCTCTCCTGTCTCCTTGATGTCGGGTATGGGACCTTCATCGACATGCTTAGCAGTGCAACACTTTAATTACTGCAGGCAATAACTATTTCCACGCATTAATATGCAAGCAGCAATGAAGTGTGGCAACATTAATTCCGAAGTGACTTTGGCAGAAAATCAGAGCGCCATATTAGAAACGGCTGATCGCCGGCAAGGGTGCAACCGAGATTGCAGCAATTTTTGCAAAACGGCCCATACAAATACGCATTTCACCAGCTGACCTACAAGGGCGCACTCGCGCTCGCGGGTGCCAAGTTTTTGTAATTATTTTGCGATCACGCCTACGACGCCAATGAAACTTGGGAGGTAATACTATAAGGCCAGTTCCTCGCTGCGAAAAGCGTCGGGCAGTCAGGCTGTCACGCCTTTTTTGCCGTTACATCTTGCTCCTATGATTGGGCAAACACGTCAGTCACGGTTTTTGGTGGTTACTCTGTCCTTCAGCTGAAGCCATATATATCCCGCTCTACGATATGCTGGTTCACGCGGCTCGAGACGTTGCGATAGCGTTCCAGTGCTGCCGGGGCGATGCCACACGCCAAGTCGCACAAGACGCGTGTTACTGTTGCGGACGGGCATTTTTGGGACGCCTTCTCTTTATACTTTTGTTTATTTCAGTAAATACTTCTCGACATTTATTTGTCCTATGGTATATTTACTGAGTACTAGAATGAATTCCCACAAGTCACTACTTCATTACATATACCAGAAGAAAAAATGGAATGGCGATAATATTCCGCCAATCCTAGCAAATAATATTTGTACTAGTTATGTGTTTCGATATATGTACAGTAAAAGCTCGTTAATTCGAACTCGGGTAAGTCGAACTTAAACTTAATTCTAACTGCCGCCCTGATCCCGGTACAGCCATGCGTATTTCTATGGGCGCGCACATAGAACGAAGTCTATTTCATTTTTAGTTTTGCGATTGGGACTCCTCTAGGTCTACTTACGGTTAGCCCGTTTTCTGTAGAAGATATTAGAGATCCGTAACTTATTGCTTTCTGCGAACTCTACTAGTAACTCCCCTCTGGCATATCTTAAAGCGATGCCATATTCCCCCACGGCGTCGTCTGCAGCCTGCTTATTGCCCACCCTGGCATTAAAGTCACTGATCAGTACAGTATACTGTGTCTTTACCTAACTCTATGCTGATTCTACGTCTTCGTTGAAGCGTTCAACCAAATGATTATCATGGCTGGATGTAGGCGCGTAGGCCTGTACTACCTTTACTTTCTACCGCTTATTAGGTTTAATTAATATACTTGTCGCCCTCTTACTAATGCTATAGTATTCTTCTACGTTGCCCGCTATATTTTTATGGATTAGGAACACCACTCCCAGTTCAGTTCTCGCGTGCGGGGCAGACAGAAAATGAGTTGGGCATATGAGATTAAGAAGTATGCAGGTATAACGTGGCAGCAGAAAGCACAGGAGCAGGTTGATTAGCGGAACATGGGAGAGGCCTTTGCCCTGCAGTGGGCGTAGTCAGGCTGATGATGATGATTTCTAACGGAGAAAACTCCCGATTATTCGTACAAGTCGGCATCCACGACAGTTAATTTATACTGAGCGCCTCTCGTTTTTTACTGCTCCTCCCAGAAGTCTACCCAGAGTGATCAGAATATTTTGCAAAACCAAGTCAAACCAAATTTACTAGAGATTCAGAATAACGAAACAGCAGCAGTTCTCAGGAGACAACAGCTTGGACGCTGCACTGGAGCTCTTGAGGAGGAGGAGGAGGAGGAATGAAAGAAATGAAAGACAGGGAGGTCAACCAGACGCGCGTCCGGTTTGCTACCCTGTACTGGGGGGAAGGGACGAAGGGAGTAAAAGAAAGAAAGAGAGGAGAGGGAAGAGAGCACCATCAGGGCACCTGTGCGCCTGTCCATTGCACGCCTACAAGCGCTCGCTTAAGCCGGTCGATTTTAAAAAACATAGCAATGCTCGCGTCGCTTTGCTGGCCTGCGACGCGTGGAGCCACGATCCGAGGATCTTCTCTTCGGAAAAAGGTCTATCGTCTAGCTTGTTTAGCGTAGCGCGTAGAACGTTGCATTCGCTCACAAAACTATCACAAGAACACAGTAGATGTTCTGTTGTTTCTTCACTATCACACGAGTCACATCTGGAGGTATCTGCCATTCCTATGCGAAAAGTGTACGCCTTCGTGAAAGCTACTCCTAACCACAGGCGGCACAGTAAAGTTGCATCCCGGCGGGAGAGGTCCGATTGAACTTCAAGCTTCTTCGATGGGTCCAATTTATGTAAGCGGCGGTTCCCGACACTGGAGTCGCTCTGCCAAGTTTGCGACATTGTGTCAGCGAACGAGCGAAGGCCCCTTGCAGCATCCGTTCTCGACAGGGGTATTGGGGTTGTCTGGGCGTTTTCGTGGGCGGAGCGGGCAGCATCATCAGCGAGGTCGTTACCAACAATGCCACAATGTCCCGGCAACCATTGGAACACCACGTCATGTCCCTTCGATAAAACTTGGTGAAGGATTTCCCTGATTTCATTGACTAGCTGCTCGTGCACCCTTCGTCGTAACGCTGATTGCAAACTCTGAAGCGCAGCCTTAGAGTCGCAGAAGACAGCCCATTTTTGAGGCTGGGCTTCCGCGATATAAAGGATAGCCACACGTAAGGCGGCAATCTCCGCTGCTGTTGATGTCGTCCTGTGAGACACTTTGAACTTTATAGTCACTTGGCACGCCGGGATAACAACAGCACCTGTGGAGCTGTCAGCCGAGACCGATCCATCGGTGTAAATGTGGGTCCTTTGGCCATATTCCTCGTTGAGTAGCGACAATGTCGCCTGTCGTAGGACCACTGTAGAATGACGGCTCTTGTTGGTAATTCCCGGAATAGTGAGGCGTACCTGTGGTTGTTGTAGGCACCACGGAGGCGACAGTGGTCTTGCTGCTGGAGTGAAGCCCGACGAAAGGCATTCTCTGTGAGTAGAAATGATCTTTGAAAACATGGCTTGTGGTCTCTGAAGTGGCAACGCAGCAATATGGTGACCGGGAACACGGCATAGGTGTCTAATGTGGGCTCTTATATTGTCAGTGGTGGCGTATGTTGGAATCAGATGCTCTCTTGCGATCATAATTGTCCCGTGAGTTGAAGTGCAGCGTGGCAATCCTAAGCACGTGCGTAGTGCCTGTCCTTGCAGACTTTCGAGGGTGCGGATGTTAGTCTTGCACGTATTTGCCAGCAACGGCAAGCTGTAGCGTAAAAATCCCAGAAACAGTGCTCTGTATAGCTGCATCATTGAACTTATCGATGCGCCCCAAGTTTTCCCGCAGAGGAATCGCATTATGTGAACGATGGAAGTCAGTCTTCTCTTCAGGTAAGTGCAGTGGGCGCTCCACGATAGGTCCCTGTCAATAATCACACCAAGGAAGCGATGGTTCTTCTGGTATGCAACACTTTGACCATTGATGTAAACAGGGTATGGTGTCATGGCCCTGCGAGTAAACGCGACCAATGCGCATTTCTCTGTAGAGACAGAAAGACCTTGTTTGCGGAGATATGAGCACGTCAGGGTGGCAGCCTGCTGGATTCTTGCACGTACTTGCAGACGGGTTACAGCCGAAGACCACAAGCAAATATCGTCAGCATATATGGATATCTGAACAGTACTTGGCAAAACTTCACGAAGGCCCACCATCACAAGATTGAACAAAGTGGGGCTCAATACCGCACCCTGAGGGACGCCACGGGAGGTATAGTAATTGGCAGTGGGACCATCTTCTGTCTGTACAAAAAAGGACCTTCTCGTCAAATAATCGTGGATCCACTGGTACATTCGGCCGCCAATTCCGACAGCCTCCAACGACTCAAGGATGGCGTCATGTGTTACGTTATCGTATGCCCCTTTGACATCGAGAAATAGCGCCAGTGATATGCGCTTGAGGCACTTTTGTTGCTGGGTAAATGTTGTGAGGTCAATTACGTTGTCAACTGATGACCTGCCTCGCCGAAAGCCCGTCATGTAGTCTGGGTACATATTGTAGCGCTCGAGATACCATTCTAGGCGTGTAAGTATCATTCTTTCCATGACCTTCCCTACGCAACTTGTCAGAGCAATAGGGCGAAAAGATGTCAAATCAAATGGCGATTTTCCTGGTTTGAGTAGTGGCACAAGCCGACTTATCTTCCATTCCTGGGGAACGATGCCCGCATGCCATGAGTGGTTGTAATAACACAACAGCTTTCCTCTGGCCTCTTGTTGAAGGTTGGCTAAAGCGGCGTAGGTGATGCCATCGGGCCCTGGTGAAGATGATCGTCTGGAAGCCGCCAAAGATGCGTCAAGCTCTTCTATAGTGAAATCTTTGTCCATTTCAGGGATCCGGGGCTCAGGGAAAACACTCGTAACTGCGGAAGCGGACATGGTGCACACTCCAGCAATTCGCACACAAAACTCATTCGCCACTTCAAGTTGGGTGCGGCCTAGATGTAGGGATAAAGCCATGAAAGGATGCCTTTGTTGGGGAGTCGAGCGCAGGCCACGAATAGTGCTCCAGATGTGTGACAATGGCTTTCGAGGATCCAATGACTCGCAGAATGTTTTCCAGCGTTGCTCTTCAAGTTTGTCCAAACGGCGTTGGACTTTTTTCTGTATGCGCCGTGCCAGTGTCAAATCACATATTGCCTTTGTGCGTCTGTATCTCCTTTCCGCCCTTCGGCGAAGCGCACGCAGTTTCTCCAGTTCAACGTCAAAATCTGAACGCTTGCCGGTAAACGGGAGCAGGCAGGAAGCTTCATTCATTGCGACTTTGATGATATCCTCCAATTTATGGCCAGAATCTTCTCGGCATGCATCTTCCATAAGTCGCTGGAATTTCAGCCAATCGATTCTTCGTATTGTCTTCCCAGAGGGGGAGTTAGCAAAACCTCTGATTCGCACATAAGTTGGAATATGGTCACTCCCGTGCGTTTCGATGTCTGAAAACCATTGGACTTGCGACCGGAAGCTTCTTGATACCAGAGTCAAATCGAGGCAGCTGCTGTACGTAAGACCCCGCAGGTATGTAGGACTGCCATCATTTAAGAAACATAGGTCGTGCTTGGAGGCGAATGACACGAGGTTTCTTCCTTTAGCGTTGATAGTCGAACTTCCCCAGATTAAGTGATGCGCGTTGAAGTCTCCAGTTATAACCCAAGGGCCACTAGTTGCTGTCAATATGTCTCGCAGTCTGGCCTGTTCAAATCGTCCAGAGGGCGATATGTAGACACCAATGAGTGTGAATGACACTTTCTCCTTTTTTGCGCGTAAGCAGACATATTGATTGTCATCATGTGGTTGAACTGCGTGGTGAATATATGTAAAATCCGTGCGAACGTATACAACCACCTTGCTGCGTTCCTCGCACGTTGAAGAAACAAAAGCTTCGTATCCTGATAATTTGAGAGGTTTTTCTACGTTTGGCTCACAAATAACAATTACAGGGATCCGATTCGTAAATATGTACTGACGGAATGATGAGATGCGGGATCTCAGGCCTCTCGCGTTCCACTGGAGAATCGACGCATGTCTGACCTCGTTGCGAAAGGACAGGATTGGACGAGCCATGGTTGCTATTGGAGGCTTGCAAATACTGGACTTAGAGCATCCAGTACTTGTAGTGCACTCTGAGCCAGCGGGGATTTCAGGTTGCTGCAGAGTTTTCGCATGGCATCCAGCAGTGTTCGAAACATTGTGATGACTTCTCTGTCCTCCTCAGGCAGCTTGTCGGCGGCTGGTTCGGAGGTTGTGGCTGTCGATGTGAACTTGGAATTTGCAGGTGGCTGTGACTTCGGCAATGAAGGCCAAACTGACTCAACTGCAACAATGCTGTTCGTCGGTTTGTTGGTCGCGCTGGTCGCCTTCGTTCTGGGAGGCAAGGGCGGTGGAAAAGAAGGGCGATGGAGAGGCGCTGCCGATGCAGAGTCTGCGGCATTCTTTAACGAACTGCGGCGACGATGTCGCCTCTTTCTGACGGTCTTGGCAGCTTCCCGATGCGAAGAATGGTCTCTCGCCATTTGTTTCAATACCGCCATTTCCCTTTGTATTTTTGGGCATTCTTTTGACGAGGCTGCATGTGACCCATGACATTTCGAACATTTGAGGATAGTTGCTTTGCAGTCATCCGCAGAATGGGTCTCGGCGCAGCGAGGACACACTGTCTGATTTTCGCATACACTCCTCACGTGGCCCAGTCTCATGCAGTTATGACACTGTAATGGCTTCGGTACGAAAGGTCGCACAGAATGCCGAAAATGGCCCACCTTTACGTGCGAAGGAAGAGAGTCGCCCTTGAACACGATTTTCAAGCAGCGTGAGTTGCCCAAACGGACAACCTTTGCGATGACACTGGCTTCATTTGCCGGCTTGACAAGAACATCGAAGTCGGAGCTGGGGTTGGCAGTATCCACATCGTAGATGACTCCAGTGACGACGTTAGAGCCCACCGGAATGTAGGAACGAACCTTCATGCCATCCAGCTCGTTGACGTTGCGCAGTGTGTTAAGTGCAGCAGCATTTGAAACGTCGATCGCCAGTAGGTTCTTACGCGTGTTCACTCTGATGTCTGTAATCTCATTTGGCACCAGTCCTTCCAGCAGCACCGAAACAGATTGCCTGTTGAGGCGCTTCATGTTGCCGTCGGGTACCTCAGGAACAAAAAGGTTGGTGTTTGTCACGGGTCTCCTTTGCGCTCTCTCATTCAACGTACTCGATGACGAAGAGGTTCTGGTGTTCTGCCTCTTCGCCTTACGGCTCATTACAAGCTCAAAGTCGTCGTGGGAAGGCTCCTCGCTGCTCAGTGAGTAGACATGGGTGCCCTCGCTGTCAGAGTCGCTGTAGGGGCCCGTGCGCTTCCTGGATGCGGCCGCCGCCGACGCCGCCGTACTTGGCGGACGTCCGTGGAGGTCCACGTCCATCGCCGACGAACACGGATGTGATGTTCGCAAATTGCACGTATAATTAAGCGATAAAAGGCAAGAGATACTGAAACAGCGTTCTGCCAGATGCCGATGCAAAATGCGATGCGATGCAAAAGATGCCGATGTACTTGCGAAAGAAGAAATGCACGCCAATGCAAATTACTGATTACTTTTATTTTGATTGTGTTTTCTCTGTCATGTAAATCAGTTTTGGAACACAAATAACGCCATTTACCATTTCGACATTAAGGCTCACTTCTCACATGAATGCATGTCGGTGCTTGTTTCTGGCGTATCGCACACTGATCTATTAATTCTGTGCGCAGTTAGAGCTTCGTGAACCTAATTTAAGAAATAATCCGCTACAAACGTGTAGCAACGG
This sequence comes from Rhipicephalus appendiculatus, assembly GCA_030522465.1. NCBI lineage: Eukaryota > Metazoa > Arthropoda > Arachnida > Ixodida > Ixodidae > Rhipicephalus > Rhipicephalus appendiculatus. The sequence continues at coordinate 125,314 of JALIZH010008929.1, read as the reverse complement.
TAGCAGTGCCTAGTTCGCGATAACAAATTCAAACGTGCCTTTTTTTCGGTACTGCCCGTGCAGTGTGGCGCGATGTACGTTTATTCTAGCGCGCGCCCGCTAATTCGAACTCCGCTTAACTGGAACAGTTTTGTAGTCCCCTTCGAGATAGTATTAACCAGTTTTCAATGTATTTCAAATTCCGCAAGCTTTATAATGTCATTATTAGCATTTGTGGTCTACATATGAGAACCATAAAAAAAAAATAGATGCAGATCCACGATTATGGGACGAACATTGCGCATCGGATCGTGAATTGTGGACTTCTATTTTATTCTGGTTAACAGCCTTTTATTTAGTTCTTGTTAACCTTTTGCTGTGTTATATGCTTTGAGCGATGGGCGGTTAAATGTCAGTGTTTCGACGTTGTTGTGACCTTTTAAAGACGATAGTCTTTCTTGGCATACCTAAACGGAGAAATTTTGGTCTGTCTGTCTGTTTGTCTGTTTGTCGGCACGTCACACGATTCAGCTGGTTGGCCAAACTTTAACCCCCTGCCTTACGACCTCCAATCTTGACCAAGAAGCATGTGTTCATACGGGTGAGCGTGGGCAATTAAAAATCAAATATTACGCATACCTGAGGCACAACATCAATACCTTAGTACTATTCACAGTGTTCCTTTAAAACAAAATCTATAGATACGTAATTATAAAGATCCTAGTGTTTATTACGCGGCGCTGCTGTGTACAAAACAAGTCTCCGCACAGTGATTTAACTTCGACGCTGTGGCTGGCTGTGGTGCTGCCACCTAGCAGCAGCATTGTTCAACACAAGCCGATGTTCCCCGGTAGCGCTGTAGATGGCGTCCTCTTCTGTTTTATCAATGCCAGTCAGATGCGGCTGATTCATCGTAGAAGAGCGCTGTCTCAGGCAAGGCAAAACATATATGGCCGCTTGATGAAATACGACCCACTCTACAAGACATGATCAGAGAACGCAGAGAAAAGACCGACGACCAAACTTCAGCGGAGAAACGCCGGCGTCCGTCTAAGCGCGCCCGGAAAACGTCCGAAAAACGAGCCCAGCGGCTAGCCCAGCTATTAAATTGTGGTACTCATGCCGCTCATGCAGTGCAGTCGGCACAAGACTATCGTCTTTCGACGACATTTGCAGCGAAGCACGCAGATACGCGGCCAATTTTTATTTTTAGAAATCAAATGCGCGCTATGTACGCTCTGTAGACGGTGTTGCGCACATATGTTTCGCACCTGCGCTTCGACTAGGGACGACGCGAGGCGAGCCTCGACGACAACGGCCGGACATGGCGCGACCCTAAGGTGCTTCGCCCCTAAACATTCAGGAGCCCACCCGTACCGGGAAATTGGACGCTATCGAAGCTTGGAGTACCCATGCCTGACCTATTGTTTTTTTTTTTTCGCTTTCTAGCTTTCTCCATCTCTCTTTCTTCCCTTCTTTCTGTCTTTCTGTTCTTCTTTCTTTTTTTTTCTTTACTTCTTTTTTTTTCTTCCTATCGATATCATCCCTCCATACTTTTTTTCTTCCTCCATACTGTGTATTCGCTCTTCATCTATCTGCTTTAAAACACAACACTTTAGTTGCTGCAGTGGACAACTACGGTCATTCGTTCATATTCTGGCAACAATGCAATGAGGAAACATGAAATGAAAATGATCGCTACAAAAGTTAAAACTGCACTATTGCAAATGGTCAGTTGCCTACAAGCCGGCATTCGAGGAAGCTTCAATTACTCGAAAGGGACACATTCAAATACACATGTGATCGGCAGAGCTTCGAAGCCTCATTTCTACACACTCGCATTACCGTCGAACACCACAGCCGTCGCCACCGCCATTACCGAAATATCTAACTTATAACATCATTCGAATGAAAAACTGCTTAGTTTTAGCAGATTTCTTTTCGCTAAAGCGACATTTCCGTATTGTTTTTAGTTCTGTTACGATATCAGAGCTCTGAGTAAACCTTCTGCAGAAAAATTTCCAAATATATCAGCACATACAGCTAACTGCCTTATATATATGTATTTTCTATACACAAGGCATAATAAATAGACGTATAAAATAGTAGATGGCACAATATAACAGCTCGTATATTCATTGTGGACATCATGCAGTTATTTAAATAGGCTTACCGTCCTCTGTAGGTGTCAGATAAGTGTATAGCCAATTTTCTCGTTTCACATCGAAGTTTGCTTTCATCTGATATGAAAGTATCATGTAATATTAGCAATGTAAACAAAACTGTATTGTAGGTGTACTGTTACCCGCTTTATATTGTTGCTCAGGTGAAAACATAATCTGCGAAGAGCAAACTTTTTCTCGAGAACTTTTGAAGTACGTGCAAGTACAATATTTCGACTGTGATTCGTGAAGATCTTTTTTTTTATTTAAATAAGGGGTAGCTAGTCATCTTTCACTCGTTTTGACGTGATGAGAAGTATACGGACACTCTCGGTGGGCTTTTGACGCTGCATCATGTTGCGTATGAAGTCCAAATGGCCTTACCTGGCCTTCACGTTTTGCACAGAGCCGTTATCGATGTTTCGACGCTTCAACAAGTACCCGTGAACGTCAGCCGTTTGATGATGCAAACAAGCTTGCTGCAGTATTATCTACGATACGCGTGGTGGAATCACAGATAGGCGGGCGAGTTGGTTTGGGTTCATAATGAAGTAAAAATGGGCAGCGCCCAAACAAATACAGAGGACGATAAGTACACATGACATATGCTGTACTCACAACTGAAATCTTTGTTGAAAGACGATCCTTATGGGTATTTCAAATGTGGTTCCACGTCAAGGAAAGACATGGGACAAAAAGGTTAACGAATACCAACTAGCCATACCTGATCAGACCTTATATGAATCCAGCAAAAAGCAAACCACATCAAGATATCAGGAGCGCCTTAAACTATTAGAAAAACATAAACATCAATAAAAAGTACGCTATCGTATGGCTCTATGCTATACACGTTTGGGAGAAGTATTCAAATTATATTGGTGAGAGCGTTACAGAAGCCTGCCTATGCATTTGTGTTTCAATCTGGTGATGTGAAATGCTTCAATTAATTTTCCTAATATTTCATAATGACGTCGTAATCCCCATTTTATTGACACCGCCATCCTTTCGCGACATCATATTAAAATAATAGAAGAATAAATTGAACGGTTTCACATCACCAGACTAAATGACAAATGCGTCAGCCAGGCTTCTGTAATCAATTCACCTAAAGAACTTGAATACCTCATGCACTAATCTGTAGCTGGCTGCATAAATGGGCTTTTTTCGATAACTCTATAGTTGTGAGTGCAGCACATCATGATGATGATGACCTCTTGCTGATGGCGCTCACCCACAAAGGGGGGATGGGCCAGGAACCGGGCGGCAGGATCTTTGAGTTTAATATCTAATACGCTAAAAAAAAATAAACGCTGTATGTGGTATCTTCACCTCGTCTTTTCCACACTTTTACTTCATCATGAACACGTGTGGAGCTGCTATCGAACACCGCAGAGTAGGCCTCCCTGTGGCTATATCCTAATGCAATTCCACCAAATGATAAAATTAGTGCAGCATTGATCTGTAATCCTAACTTTTGAAGGGGAGCGACGAGGTATGTTTTTGTCTGTTTAGAATACCGGTGACAGAATAAAAAGAAATGCTCTATTGTCTCTATTTCACCACAAAACTGACATAATGGTGACGCACTGATTCCAGCTTTGTGTAAGTAATAATTCAACTCAGGAATTCTGCAGCGTAGTCCGGATGATGATGATGATGATGACCTCTTGCTGATGGCGGTCACCCACAAAGGGGGATGGGCCAAGAACCGGGCGGCAGGATCTTTGAGTTTAATACCTAATACGCTAAAAAAATAAACGCTGTATGTAGTATCTTCATCTCGTCTTTTCCACACTTTTACTTCATCATGAACACGTGCATAGGCGTGCGCAGGGTTCCCCTTCAGGGGGGCAGGGAGGGGCGAAGGGTCATCGTAGCGCCCCCCCTTCCTATTAAGCCAATGTATAAGGCAGAATTTGCGCCCCCCTCTCTCATGTGACCAGGGGGGGGGCGCCCCCTCTGCCCCCCCTCGTGCGCACGCCTATGAACACGTGTGGAGCTGCTATCATCCAAATGTCTTCGATATCTGCGGATAGTTGCACTTGTAATCCGCTAGACAGCTTCTCATCAGCTGGCGCCACCATATAAAAACACCCGGACTGATAGCTGGATAGGATTGGTAGAGGTGGTAGCGCAACAACACGCCGTTCCTGACCTTACGCACGATTGTTTACCGCGCAGGTTAGTACATATAACTGGCTTTTTTTTCGTTTGCACTGCTGTTGATCTGTCCTTACTGCCGTATAATTTGTTGGCCGCTTGCTGTGATTGTTCTTGTGGTGCATATCCACACTGTATCGGTGAATTCTGCGCAATGCCTACTGCTGCTGGGCTAAGAAAGAAAGTTCTTGAACTTAGAGCTAGACTCGACGAATGTTTCAAAATTTTAGTTGGTGCTATCCTTGATGAGTTCATCAACTTGTGTTTATTATTCCCGCTTTTTGCCAGTCTTTTCCTTTGTTTTGCTTGTGATATAATTTATTTCTTGTTTTCCCTACTGTTGTTTTTTACTTGTAGTAATGTCGTTTACATTCTATACTGTCCGATGTCCCGATTAAGCCTGCTAATGCGACCTCCTTTGGTGTATGCAAATATTATAAGAAAGACATTAACGCCGAAATAGAACTTACTGCTCTTCGCACTGCCCGCGTCACAGTCACGTGGCGGGTTCTGAGATATCGAGGCACGCGCACCGCGGATGGCAGCCCTCGTCGACCGACAGCTAGGGGTGCGTGGGAAAGAAAAGCTGCTCTGCGCATGTTCGTTGCTATGAAGACGCGCGGGCGAGGAGGACGATGATGAAATTAACGTTAGACGAGTGTACCTAGAGTAGGGAAGCTATCGCTCTAAAACATATATCCTTATCATTGTTCGGTTCACCATCACGGTTCTCTTTCTTCCACCGACACTGTCAGCCACACCTTCCGAAAACTAGCTATACACTTTATGAAAGCACCTAATCTCCATACGTCTTGCCGTGCAGATGCAGTTTATTAGGGCGAAAGCCTTACGCGCCTCATGAAACGCGAAAATTCACAGCCGTCCCGGGTCGTTAGCGTCAACACGAATAACGCGATGAAATCGTCACGCTAAGACGTAACAATATGGCGTCCTCATGACGTCACAGGTGCCTACTCTTGTGATGTCATTATTACGTATTCACGACGAGCTCCTGACGTCACAATACTCCACGTTACATAGTAACGTCGTCCCATAACGTCTTAGCTTGCTAGCGGTTGGCCGATCACTGAGGCGGTGCATAAGCAGGTCAGGTGTTTCTGATCCTGGAGGCTGTGGGAAACCACGTTATGGGGCAGAAAGCTTCTCGAGGATTGCGGGGCATGAACAACACATCGACAGAAAAGAAAACTAAGATGACTTTCGCGTTCCAGTCGTCTTAGGTGTGTGCTTATGAAACCCTGATAGTTTTTGAATTGAAGCGTCAGACAAGCCCGCTCAATTCAACTATTGATTAACTTATTACCATTGAGGCTCGCGGTTATATACTTACGTATAAAGTACTTGTTCAGAACGTGGCATGTACTGTACTCGCCACTATATACTACACGTGTCATACTACTCTTAAGTTTCCTATTTTATACTCTATGTTTCCAAATTTATTGGCAAATATTTTGGTAACCACACTGGTTTTCTAAAAGCACAGTTTGGTCAAGAAACAAAAAACAATATGTACTTACAAGTTTTGGCATCACTCTCCTGGTATTTAAACTGAAAATAAATTTCTTACTGTCAGATTTTTTTTAGTGCTCGTATTTTTAAGACAATATTTTCGCGAGTGTAATGAAAGCCATCGGTCAGAAAAGCCACTGGACCATTCTTAGCACATGTGAACAAGAAACAATAGAGCTCCCATATTATTTGCAATAATGTCTAAATATCAATTATACTAAATGACTAAAATTATGACCACTTTTACAGGAAGACAGTAAAGTTACTTTAGGTCCTGAGAAATTTTGAGGTCTATTTGAATCTCTATAATTTTGTTCTGGCATTCCTGTGATGAAATTATAAAGTGCACTAGGCACATGACTTGAAATCATGTGATTGGGATGCCCAGTCCTGAACCTCGGCCACGAAAGAATACTTAATGTATATAGCAATGTACGAACTGCTCTACCGTACATACTTTGTACACGCAATGCAAACTAAACTCAAACGTCTAGAGACAGACAAAGCACATTTGTGGCACTGCTACTGGATTTCCTATTCTGGGGATGTGGACGTGTAGCGCCACACCAAAATTGTACGTTGATTCTCTTCGGTAATTACGCTTACCTATTCCTTGGCCTCAAACATCTAGGTGCGTTAACAAACAGATAAGTTATTAACCACCATTTGGAGAGCTTTCATCTTGATCATAGAATTCATACGGGTGCTTATGTGCCATCTAGTAGTGTGTTACTTCGCTTTCGCTACATGTGTGAAGAACCTAAATTACGGTCAAACCGCATATTTGACTATAATAATTTACTCGACTTCCGTCTCTTTGGTAGCGTCATCATCACGTCAATAGAAACCTGGTTATATTGCGTACGCCCTCACTCTCCTGCCAAGCTCTTATTTCCTTTCGAACGCTACACAGTGCAGTCTTTCTTGTTCTTTCTGTAACGGACACGAGGTCCTTTTGAACTACCAATACTCTTTTGTAGTCGCTGCTATCTGCATTCCCTTGGTTGTTTAAATCACGGACTTTAGCCGAGTACAATCAGTAAGTCATTGCTTCCTCATTATATTAAGAACATGGCATTTCGCGTAGAAGAACACACATGAAGAGTCTCCTCCCCGTGACCACGAACGCTCACTGTTTAACAACGGTGGTACGCGCCAACAGAGTTTAGTTATATTGTCATTGTGTCTCGTGAAACTCAAAGATGACAATAACATATTGTAATATGGCTGTCTAAGCGTGCCTGAGGACAATGCAAACGTGCGAATATGCCACCTATCCCGATTTCTTTGGGCACCGAACTAAACGAGAGACTTAATTCACTGGAGGGCGCACGCACCAGCGATGCGCTAATGAGCGCCCACTACAGTATGGTGTGTTCCCGCTCCAACCTCTCTTACTTCTGGCATCACTGCCAGTACCGAAAATATTAAACACGACATAACGTATTGCGGTGCGCTACCGGTATGAACCACCGGCCGGCTTTTCATAGCTGCTTTTCTGGCTTGTCGCTTTGTTTACCTTGCTGGCGGGCCTCTGCACGAGTCCTCACCTGTTAAACTGATTCGGAGACACAAAGAACCTGCATACTTTCACCCAGCAATAGTCGGTCTTACGTGAGCGTACCCTCGAAAGCAACGAGACACAGCTTTCAGCGTGTTCACGGAAGAAGCAGTTTAAGACACCCAACAGCGCATGAATATCATCTTCAACGTATGTGTAGGCCACATACCATAAATTGTACACTCAAAACAGTACGACAGGCTCTGTTGATATCAAGACGCCCGTTGATGATATTTGTACATCATTAAACGCGCATGCTCCATCGCTCTGGCTCGCTAATATCACTCGGACGTTACTACTGTAGCAACAAATGTGCGCTTCATATTTCAGGAATTGTTGAGGTCAGCTGCGTACCTGAACATTTATGTGCAGTGTAGACATTGCATGACAAACCTATTGGAAAAACATGAATAGTGGGCATAGTGGAAACCACCATCCAGCATTATAGTGGATTAATGTAGTGGGTGGATGGTGGATGCATAGTGGATGGTGGATGGATAGTGGATGCTGGGTGGATAGTGGATGCTGGTTGGATAGTGGATAGTGGATGCTGGTTGGATAGTGGATAGTGGACAGTAGTTTAGGTGGGCAGATGGACGGTAGCCTAGGTGGGTAGAAAGTATGCAATGAACAAGGTACATACCTTGTACATAGCAGGTACGAAATGGCGGGCATGTTAGTCAATGAAATATTTTTTATGTCAATGTTCTTTCTGTTACAACTGAAAACATATCTTCCTGTTACATAAGACACACAAGTTAAGCACAGAAAACAAATTGTTGACTTGGGTTGCAAATGTGTTATCAGGCGAAACAGGCACAATAATAGCCTGTTTGCACCAAGCAATGAACAGCCCGACTCAGTGAATTACTTTATTCACTTTTCTACATTTCTTGGTGTTTTGCTTACACGTTTGCTTATACAAGCAGCTTCTGCAGAAAACTCTAGAAGAAAACCTTCTTAACAGCGTCACGGTTCTCCCTCGGTGGCTCTATTTGAAGTGACTACAAAGAAATGCATTTCTCCAAGACCCTGAAAAACATTCGAAAAGCATCAATGAAAAATAGAAATGCTTTGTTTAGGTAATCAACACATTGATGCGCCTTACGTACACTGCTCCTTTCCCACAATAAATATATAGTGAGTCCTTGTTGTACGCATTGCATATTGTTCGGTTAGTTGGTTCACAGATATAGCAGACACGTTCAATCTGGGTGAAGACAACTCGTTAGAACGCAGAAATAAAGACACACGTGAAGCGCACGGTGTGTGTTTTCTGCGCTTCATGTGGATGTTTCTATGTTTCAACGTGTTGTCGTCGCGTAGTTTAAACGTGTCTTTCATGATACAGTATGACAGCACCACAAATTACTACAGCTGGTTAGCTATTAAGGCTGTTATTCTAATTTTTGTTTTCACGAGCTGACCTAAACGGAATAGTGTCGGCATTCCGTGCCGGGACAATTACTTGCCCTCGCAGCAGGCCGGCAGCGTTAGCTTGATGGCAGCTCTTGAAATAAATCTCTTGAAAACCACAAGCAGGTTAGTTATGTAGTCAAATAACCTTCCCCTCGCAAAATAAACACGCGATCCGCTAGCCCGAGCTGAGCAAGACAAAAAAAAAACGTAACCACAGCCTAAACTTTCATACATTGCAGCGGCAAATGAAATTCACAGTGGACTATGCCGGACGCCGGCCTACGGGGATACACAGCCGGCCAGTTTTCGCTGGCGCTGCTCTGCCGACCCCCCCCCCCCCCGCCTTCCCCCGAAACCCACCTTCAACATTTCGTTATCCTTGAGGGGCGGATTCTGAACAAATTCCCGTAATATCCAACATAAACATTTATCAATGCACAAGGGTGCTAGTATAAACAATGTTCATTATTGCTTCACCAAATGACACAAAATAAACGCTAAGCAAACATCGACCAATGCAACTTATCGCGCCTCACCGATTCCCTGTCCCTAACCCGGTGCTACATCACCGAAATTGCTACAGCACAACCCGGTGGCTGTAGCAATAATTTTTTTAGTTCGGTTATTTCAAGTGCAGTGACGGTTGCTAAATACCTGTGTAAGCTTATGAGCATCTTTCTGTCGCAAATTTTATCTCTGCTGTCAGCTTTATGGCGGGTAGTGCGTCCGTCTCACATATACGAGCACCTTAAATTTTAACAGTAGCGATTAAGTTCTTTACAAACGTCGTGTGGTAGCAGGTTCAACACAACTGCAAGAGCATTCAGTACCGCGGCATGCAATATCTCTTGGAAATAACGCATAGAGCAATAATAATGCATAACATGCATGCATAGAGCAACCTACCTTTCTCGAGAAAACATGCTGGCAGTGTACACTTGCGACGTACACCGGTCTTCAAGTGGCGTGACGAGTCGGCGTCGGCCGCTGACAACACCGTTTGTGGGCACCCGTCGGTCATGCGGCTATGTGGTGAGTTCCCGATGTGCACGAACTGTCACGTCTATTCTCCACGCCACTGAGCGCGTTGCGAGAAACTATTCCGGCGCTGTATATCCATAATGTGGGGAAGCATTTGAAGACGATGTATTCCAAAAGTAATCACGTTCATCGCCAGCAAAGCAATCGTACTTGGGGAGCTGGCAGCTGCTGATCACTCAGTTTGCACATACCGCACATCATATTCATTCAAAAAGTTCCGCCGAAGTCAATGACCGCAACATAAAACACACAACGACGGCCCGCGCAAAAATCAACCGCATGAGCACAAACACAATCACCACGCCATGACCACGTTGTAGCAGCGCGGCGCCATGACAGTAAAGAAAAATGCGAGAGGACGACAGCGGGGACCCCTAGTGGTCACGGCCTCAGCGCCCAACGAATTTCACTTTCGATGCTGTTGGACGTGGCGTCATTGCAGCCATGACAGTTTGGTGTAGCTTCTCCAGCATGGTACACCATCATTTTCCTCAGCCACCATTCCCTCGCTGCTTTCCAGTATTCGCGCGATAGTGGACGCACACTATCCAATATCGTCCACTATCCTTTCCACCTTGTACACTATGCCATCCACCACTGTCCACTATGAACACCATGATTTCCAGCATACCCAGCATTATTTCCACTATATCCACTATCTTTTCCAGTACCCACTATGGCAGTTTTTCCAATAGGTACTAGTAAGCTAAATAACCACATCGCCCTAAAACAAGAACTATATTGCGAAGCCACATCACGCGTTAATCATGTTGTAACCACAAAGGCGCCTTTCACTGGCGAAGGTCTTGAAAGTGCAATGTAATCCATACGCGATGCTTCTCATTAACAGTGTCCATTTCAAAGCGTTAGACAGTTGTCAATGCTTCAAGGGCGATGGGAACTGCAGAAAACACCGCAATGTGATCCACTTTGCAAAAACCGGCAGATCCCACGCACCGTGGGAATCGATGTGATGCGAAGCAGCCAGCAAGGAGCAAATCATGCTGTACATAATATGCAAGTCATTATTTACATGATAGGACCTGTCATTTGTGTTCGTCAAACAGTCACGTCGCGAAATACAAATTTTGGTGTATATCAATCTTGCGAATTGGACGCAAGCGCACCACGAGCGTGGCATGTAAGTGGCATTGTAGATGACATGCATGCCAAGATTTACATGTTACCACCTGCCACTTATGTTCGCTTAATTTTTTACCTCAAATCACAGCGAGACGCGAGACAAATCTGCCTCCATTTCGCATGCGTTCGTATTCTCGCGCTCTGCGCATCGTGCAGACGCCATCCGCGTTCCAGCGTTTAAATTGACGGACAATTTGTCAATTCCAAAGTGTGTTCCTCGAACGCCTGTGCCCGCTGAGACGGGGTCGGTCAGAATGAAACGTGATGCGCGCGTCTCCCTCCTTGCATGATTAGAGACGCTGGGCAATGCGACGTTACGCAAGCAAAGCGCGAGCGCTGTAGAGTCCAACGCGACCGGCGTCCGTTTGCGCGCCCCGGCGCCCACCTGGCACTGTGCCAGGGCACGGCTGGAGGGACGGATGGACGGACGGGCGGACGCGAGCATGAGACATTAAAGGCTTTCACCTTAAAATTTGGTGTATATCAAGCTGGCGAAACGGCCACAAGAGTGTCATGAGCGTGGCATGCAAGTCATGTTGCACATGACATGTCATGATTTGCATATTACCACTTGTCATTTATCCTTGTCATACAATCACGTCACTGAATACCATATTTGGTGTATATCAAGCTAGCGAAACGACCACGGGAGTACCATGAGTGTGGCATGCAAGTCATGTTGCGCATTACATGTCATGGTTTCCATATTAAAACGTCATTTATGCCCGTCATACAGTCACGTCCCTAAATACGAAGTTTGTTGCATATCAATCTAGCGAAACGGTCACGAGAGTGTCATGAGCGTGCCATGCAAGTCATGTTGCACATGATATGTCACGATTTCCGTATTACCACTTGGCAATTATGTTCGTCATACAGTCACGTCAGTCAATACCTAATTTGGTGTATATCAAGCTAGCGAAACGGCTGTCAGCGCGCCATGAGCGTGGCATGTAAATCATGTTGTATATGACATGCAGGTCATGATTTTCATATTACCACCTGTCATTTATGCTAGTCATACAGTCACGTACCTCAATACCAAACTTGGTGTATATCAAGCTAGCGAAACGGCCACGAGAGTGTCATGAGCGTGGCATGCAAGTCATATTGCACATGACATGTCATGATTTCCATATTACCACTTGGCATTTATGTTCGTCATACAGTCACGTAACGCAATACCAAATTTGGTGTATATCAAGCTAGCGAAACGGCCGTCAGCGCGCCATGAGCGTGGCATGTAAATCATGTTGTACATGACATGCACGTCATTATTTGCATATTACCACCTGTCATTTATGTTCGTCATACAGTCACGTCACTCAATCCCAAATTTGGTGTATATCAAGCTAACGAAACGGCCGCGAGCGCGCCATGAGCGTGGCATGTAAATCATACTTTTCATGAAAAGTTATTCATGATTTTCATGATATGACCAGCCATTTATGTTCGTCATACAGTCATGTTATGCCATACCAAATTTGGTATAAATCCCATTAACGATATGGCCAGGAGAGCACAAAGTCGTAGGCGGCTAGATAGATAGATAGATAGATAGATACGCTCAAAGTCGCCGAAGTTCGCTAAGAAATGCTTCGCATTTAAAAGGTTGCCTGTTGCTCGTCCTACTAAAGCCGCTTGATCAAGCTTTGGTTCATGCGCAAGTCGGCCACACCCGAGCGGCCTGTTTAATGGACGTCTACGCTAACGTGTCGGTCCTTCTTTTTATGCGGCTGAGAGCAAGTCTTGGGCAGCAAATAGTTACTAGTAACGCGTTATCGGTAACTAGTTACTTTTTCCAGTAACTTGTAGCTGTAATTAGTTACACTTCAGTTGGAGTAACTTGTAACTGTAACTCTGTTACTTTTTTACACAGTAACTGTAACGGTAAATACCGTTACAGTTACTTCTGTTTTTATAACAATTTATCCAACAGAAAAAGGCCGATGCTACACGCTTTTCACTTTTTCCAACTTTCTCTGCACCATATCCTCCCCCACCTTTCAACTTTCCAGTAGGGCTGCCCTCGCACTTCAGGAGAAGAGGTGAAATAACTTTCCCGCAGAAGACCGTATTCGAAGTTTACTTGTAAACTACATGTTGTAAATCAATCAAGCTGCGACTGAACAGCTTGCTAAGCTCACGTCCTGTTTTTTGAGGGGAGGGGGGGGGGGGCATGTATACACTCTTTATCACTTGAGCTTCTAGCTGTTTTCTTGGTGTGCCGGTTCGTCCGAGGCGCCGAGCTAATCGTGTTTGGCAGGTGGCTAGAAACCAGCAGAGCGATACGGCCGAAAGCCAGAAGTGCCGAGAACTAGCCGAGAACTAGCAGGTGGCATCTTCAGTATTAACTGGCAAAAAAAAATCACAGCATATCCGCGGAGTGAATGATGATGAGTGGGCGAAGCTCCGGAGGTACATCATCAAAGACGTGATGGTGGTTGGTTGCATGTGGTCAAACGATATGCATGTGAGACCATATCGCGATGCCATGTGTTGTATGGCATCCCGATCGTCATCGTCATCAGCGTCATAGTTATGACGCATAGTGGGTACATTTCATGTGGTGGCATCGCGATCGTCATCGTCATCAGCGTCATCGTTATCTGACGTGTTGTATGTCATCGCGATCGTCATCGTCATCAGCAGGTGGCTACTACTACAAACATGGGACGCACGACCCAAGCTTCGCCCCTTAAAAAAGAATGAGCGCACTTCGATCAGTCCATTAGTCACAGAAATGCCCTCATAAATGTTCGGTAGAGGGCCGCGGTTGCTGTTGCAAGCCGATGCGTCGTGGCGAATGAACCACGTCTCCAGAAGATTGCCCTTCTCCCCCCACCCCTCGCTTTCGTTCATGATATAGCGTTTTCGCATTGTTTAGGTCAAAGCTATGCCCAGTCCAGCAGTGTTCAACAAGCTCCGTTTAAGAACGCGTTGCATGGTTGACTTTAGCAACCTTTCCTTTCCGCATCGTACTTTTAGATGCGAAGCATCTTATGCTCGGGGCTCTGTCCGTCCCTCCCCCGCCCCCCGTCCCGCGTCCGGCCACTTTCATGAAGTAGGGAAGCACCCATTAGGTGAACCAGAACACTGTAGTAATATGAAGGCCGTCAACCCTATCACAGTCATGAGAGTCATGGCCGAGAGCACAGAGAGGCTGCTTAGCAATGGCTAGGCAGGTGGTGTCTGTCGCCCAGGTTGACTCCATTCATGGCCTTAAGTCATGGCCGAGAGCACAGAGAGGCTGCTTAGCAATGGCTAGGCAGGTGGTGTCTGTCGCCCAGGTTGACCCCATTCCTTGATCTTGCTTGCATGTGTTTGGAGGGGGGCTTAGTCCGTCCCACACCACCCCAGCGCATGCACGTCCCCTCCCCCTATCCTCTGCTACGCTCACCCCCTTTTTCTCCTCTAGGAATCATCCACTCAACGGAGCGGCTCCGGCGTCCCACATCCCCACAGCGCATGTGCGTCCTCTCCCCCCTCTCTCCTCTAGGAATCCTCTACTCTACGGAGCGGCTCCCGCGTCCCACGCCCCCACAGTGCATGCACGTCTCCTTTCCTACGGTCCCCCCCGTTCTCTCCTCTAGGAATCCTCTACGGAGCGGCGCGCACGACACGTGGTGTGACAGCTGCATACTCCGCTGGGGGGTGCCCCGGTATACGTCGGTATAAAAAAAAAACTTCCCCATCTCCCGCTAAAGGGAACCATGTGTGGATGCGAAGCAGCGGGGAGATAATTAGCTTGAGCGGGAGGAACGTCGCCGCTCTCATTTCACGGCAGCGGTCCGGGCGCTCATCGGGGGCAGGGAGGGGAGTGACCGCCCCTCTAATCACGTCAGAGGGGAGGGGGGGGCCGCAAAGTCTGCCCCATACATTGCCTTAATACGGAGGGGAGTGCGACGATGACCTTTCACCCCCCCCCCCCCCAAAGATGAACCCTTCGCACACTTATAGGCCAAGTGGACGCAAAGCTCTGCGAACAGGGTCTGATACACCTTGGAGAACATACAAAATAAACTCAATAGACGTCGTCTTATCTCGTTACGCATTCGTCGTTCCTCTTTGTGCGTTTTTATTAAACACTCTCATTTTGTATGTGATCAATTCGTTATTTTACACCATAACGGAGAAGTAACGATGTTACTTTTTAGTGGTAGCTGTAACAAGTTACTTTTGTAAACTCGGTAACTGTAACTGTCACAGAGTTACTTTTTTGGCTTAGGTAACTGTAACTGTAACAGTGTTACTTTTTACTGGTAACGTGACCATGACTGCTGAGAGCTCACCTGCAGAATATTAATTACGCCCGCAACGGAACGTTATTTTACACTTCTCGCAGCTACGCTCGGGTGGCAGTGAATTTAGGTAAAATTCTTGTAATAATTAGCACACGAAGTAATAGTTCCGATTTTGCCATAAACCGTAGGTATGGGCTGAAAATTGAAGTTTCATACTTAAAACTATATTATTTTTTCACCATGAATAAATAAAAAACAACGTACCTTTCTAGCCTTCCGTCTTTCATGATACTGGAAAAGAGAAATGTTGAAGTTGTAGACACAGATCTCGTATTTAAATAGTATAAATGAGTATTATTGCTTGTGTAGGGAGGCAGATTCCCATTATGCCGCAGTGGAACACTGCCTTATCCGGAAGAACCGAACGCGAGCTGTGGGCGATAGTTTTAGGATTCTTGTGCTGGTTTTCGCCGCCCGCCTTCAGCGGTCGTAAACCTCCTGATCATGTTTTACCTTTTGTCAATAAATCCTGCAGCAGAGTGGTGGAAGTGCGGCGTATTCAACTTGAAACTTCGAAGCAGGAAAGTGCCCGCTCCCCAGAAATGACCGACGAATCCACCCAGCTGGGCACTGCACTACACCTGCGTCAATCACCCTTATTTAGCGGCACTGATGAACAAGATGCCAATGGCAGGATTATGTCTCGACGTTTGAAAAGGTTTAAAAACGTTTGAAAACGCCTCGACATTTGAAAAGGTGGCCGCTAGCAACAACTGGAACGATTATTCGAAACTTCAATATGTTTCCTTTTACCTGAAAGAGCTCGCAAGTCTCTTGTTGCACAACCAGCAGTCAGGAGTCACAACTAATAGTGCTTTCATGCAGCGCAGAGCTGATGTGTTCGCTCAACCCGATGTAGGCAAGCTCCATGCTGAAGAGCGCCTACGTAGCCGTGCACAGCTACAAGGAGCAGGGTTCACCAGTTACATCGATGACATACGCGACTTGTAAAACCGCCTTAACCCTTCGATGAGTGAAAGAGACAAGAATAGACATATCATGAAGGGGATAGACGGTGACGCTGCTTATGTTGCTGATGTAGATGTTGCTGGCCAAGGCTCCACCGACCTTGTCTGTGCTAGCCATTCTGTGCCAGAGCTTTGACGAACTGCGGAAATGCAGGTCTTCGTGCAGCGATCAGATATAACAGACTTATCGCTCACGTCGTTCACCCTCGGTGGCGTGCACAATACGCTACTGTCGGAAATGAAACGGTACGTTCGTGAAGTAGTGGCCCGACGAAATCATGCGTGTCGTATTTACCGGCAACATAAGACGCTACTCAGCATCTCGCGCCTTCCATGAGGCAGGGATACAGGATTGAGGAAGTGACCGAGGCACTGCCACCCCCTCCCAGGCAACACCTGTCGCCGCCCCACTGAGCTATGCGGCTGTTGCTGCTAATACACCGCGACCTCTACGTCTATCGACTCCTGACTCTTTGGGACCGCCAGCCCCGCCATTTTCAGGTACACAGCAGGGCTACAACGAAAAACTCTCGTGCACATCCGACAGTCGACCAATCTGCTACGCTTGCGTGTATCCAGGTCATGTCACGCGCTTTTGTCGCCCATACTTCGCAGCAGCAACCTCGGCTGCATCGAGATACCCCGACTACTTTTTCCTCGCTGTGTACGATGTGCTGCCTCATCAAGATGCGACCAGAATAGTTGTTTGCAACGTCAGCTTATGCCCTTACACCTTAAACAGTCTCGGCACGCCTGGCCACGTTCACCCTGGACACAAAGATGATCGCGTGCCCAAGCAATCCCGCGAAACTGGCCCCAAACTGCACTTCAACGATATGACTCCTTGTTTTACTCCGGATGACGTCTCCTCGCATATTATCAACCACCCCATCGACAGCGAGCTTCCTCCGACTCAACGGGCATAGCTTATTACCCTTCTGCATCAATTTCGACATTCATTCGATCTTTCACAGAAGATATTGCGTCAAACAAGCACAGTTACTCGCACGATCCACAGTGAAAATCGTCCCCCCTTTGCGGGAACGCTCCCTAACGGGTATTACCAAAGGAACGTAGTGTAAGTGCGGAGCAAGTCGATGACCTGCTTTAGCAAGTGTCACAAAGACTCCTTCTAGTCCCTGGTCTTCCCCTGTTATACTTCTAAAAAATGTCCCAGTTTCGGCGCAAGGCCGCAGCAATGCATGCGATAGCAACAAGTTGCAATGTCCTGTGATGAACGGCAAGCAGCTCCAAACTGGCAGCATGCTCCTCAAGCATAGGGCGCGCACAAATTAAGCACACACAGCACGAGCGCGAACTAAACACTGTCACATCTTGGAACTTGCAGCACGCTGCTGAAACAGCAGAAGGACGCACAAAACGAACGCAAGAAATCCATTGGACGACCGGGAAATAACAATTGTCACAGTTTCTATTCCTTAGTGAGCTGTCCCTTCTTTGTGACAGCCCCTCCTCTGGCTGTTTTAGCTAGCAGGTCACCCCTTTCGCAAACGTGGCCTCTGCTTTGAATGAAGTCACCTTCATGTGATCTGTAACTTCAACGGGGAAAGCACAAGACGTACAAACCGCCTCCATCGCATTATAAGAGCACTCACCCGGGCGACCATGCCGTGTATGGAAAAGTGCAGATGGCACAGAGAGAAAGCACGCGGGCATTGCAGCTTCGGTTGAAAGCGAGAGGCGTACCAACGTTTAAAGCATGTTCCTGAGCGCCATCTCGTTCGTGATAAAGAGAACACGCTGACTTGCCTCCGAGCTTTGCGTAGAGACAGCAGTAAATGGTGTATATAAATAGCTCAGCGTTAGCGGTGAAGTACGTATGTGCCGTAGCCGAGTCGTTTACCGCCACGCGCTGCGGAGCGAGTGGTAGGGTTCGAATTTCCGGTTGCGCAATTCAGATGACGTTTTAGATGTGAAGCATCTTATGGCGAAGCTTAATCCGGTGGCGGTGGTGGTGTGCCGCGTGGCCTCCCTTACTGCGCATGCGCAAACCCTTTAAAAAATTAATAAAAAACCTCCTTTCCCCTCTCTTTTCTAGGCATCCCTCCCCGCGGCAACCACACCCTCACTGCGCATGCGCCTCCCCTTCTCTCTTCCCTCCTTCGCTCCCCCCCTCTCTTCTCTAGGCATCCCTGCCCGCAGCGTCCACACTCCCCACTGCGCATGCGCGTCCCCCCTCCTCTCCTACGCTCCCCCTTCTCTCCTCTAGGCATCCCTGCCCGCGGCGTCCACACTCCCCACTGCGCATGCGCGTCCCCTCTTCTCTCTCCTCTCCTACGCTCCCCACTCTCTCGCCTCGCGACGCCGAGGCAGGCAGCATCTGCTAGCGACTTTCTTGGTTGAAAAAACCGACTGCTCGCGCTGCACAACCGCTCACTGGCCACTCCGTATATATGGCAATGGATTTTGACCTGCAAGGTGGTGCCGGTGAGAGATTTCTCCCTGTGCGTTGTTGAACAATAAAAATTCGCAGCGTGCGCGTTAACTAAAAGCGGACTGCGGGTCTCTGTGTCCAGTCGGAGTGTTTTATCTCTCTTTGCCCATTAGCAGCGATTGGCATGTTCCAGTAGGAAACACCGCTCCATCACTGCGTGCTTTGCGCCTCCCCAGTTTTCTCTCCTGCGCAACGCTGCGATGAGCGCCAGCGTCAACGCCGCCGCCAGTGTAAGCGTTAGCGCCCGCTGCTTCACATATACACATGGTTCCCTTTAGCGGGAGATGGTGTAATTTTTTTTTTACTACATTTTAACCCCCCTGTGCAAGTATGCAGAGGAGTGCACATTTAGACGAGGTGTTTCGTGAGCAAGGGTGGATTCCTATGTACGCAATCACTAACCAGAAAAACGCGCAGTGGAATTTCATGGCCTGAAGTGAAAAAAATATCTCCAACGAAAGCGTCACCATGGCTAGACACGCACACATTCATACTAACACTAGTAAACAACAGTACAAGATCTGGCAGTGGAACTGCCGGGGATATAGGAGGAAGCGGGGGCAATCTCGAGCAATTCATTCGCAGCCGTGAAACAAAACCGGATGTTATCATTTTACAGGAGACAAACTATCCTGCAAAACTAGCTGGTTACAAAGCCATAAACGCGGTGGCGACGGACAGCAGGCAGAGGAAAAAACGGGCTGCATCCTGCTCGGCACATGGTGTGACGTCGGGGGCGGCCGCGGGGCACCGGGGGCGGGGCGATCCGCTCTCGTCGTCGGTGCGCCCGCGGTCGCTGCCGTCGCCCTCACCGCCACCGGCGCCGGTCGCCGCCGTGCTTGTTAGACGTAACGTCACCGTGGCACAGCGCGAACATGAGTGTGTAAATATACCGCACGTTTTCGTAGAATTAATTCCCAAGCGCGGCCTAGGACTGTTTGTCCTTAACGTATACAGTAAACCCACGTTGCAACACCGATTCGGGGAACTGCTCCGGAGGGCGAGCGCGGCCGCCAACGGTGAACCTCTGCTCGTCGCGGGTGACTTTAATGCGCCGCACGGAGCCTGGGGATACACGCGAGAAACGCCCAAAGGCAAACACCTTTGGGAAGACTCGCAAGACCAACGGCTTGAACTCATCGCGAACCCCGCCGATCCAACCCGTCGAGGAAACAGCGTGAGCTCAGACACGCTACCAGACCTTGCGTTCGTATCGAATGTAACCGCAGCGTCTTGGCAAAACACGCAGGAGGACTTGGGGAGTGACCACTCGCTGATAGAAATTACGATAGATACGGGACCGAGCGTTCGTGGAGCATTCTCAGAAGGCAAAGGCCGTAAACTCAAGCTAGTGAAGTGGGACGCGTTCCGCAGGAAACGAGAAGAAGGAGGGCGAGGCGACGAGCCGATCGTAAACATAGACGAATGGACCGCGACGCTCAATAGGGACGTAGACGCGGCAACGTGTGACATCCCGCCCGAGGCGAAGCTCGAAGTAATCGACAGCAGGCTCCTACACATGTGGGAAGCAAAGCAAGCCCTGCTTAATAGGTGGAAACGCCAAAGACACAACCGGGCGTTGCGGAAACGCATGGCACAGTTAGACAGAGAAATCGAGGAACACGCGTTCAAAGTATGTATGGCACAGTGGGAAGACTTGTGCAATGCCCTAGAGAGGCAGATGAGTGAGGCGAGCGCTTGGCGTCTGTTTCGGCACCTATTAGATCCGGAGGAGACTCGGGCCGCCCAAGGCCATAAAACTCGGAGACTTGTCAGAGATCACAAAGGCAATAACATCCTCGCCGCGATACGTGACCGTTACTTTAAGACGGGAGACAGCGTACAACACCCCGATTACGCTGGCGCTGCTAATGAGAAATTAGACGCCGACTTTAGCGAGGCAGAAATTCGGGCAGTCCTTTTCGAACTCAACTCACGATCGGCGCCAGGACCAGACAGGGTTACCAACAAGGCTCTCTGAAACTTAGACGACGAGTCTATCTCCAGACTGGTGACTTACGTCAACAAGTGCTGGCGAGACGGCTCCCTTCCGGAAGCGTGGAAAAGAGCTCGAGTTATAATGATTCCTAAACCGGGCAAGCAAATTGCGCTCGATCATCTAAGGCCAATTTCGCTTACGTCTTGTGTAGGAAAAGTCCTGGAGCACGCAGTTGTCACTCGAGTTACCGACTTTCTCGAAGACCGCGACGCATTCCCGCACACCATGCTGGGATTCCGCCGCAATCTTTCCGCACAGGATGATTTGCTTCAGCTAAAACATCACATTGTTGACGACACTACCAGCTCCACCAAGGCGATTCTCGGTCTTGATATTAAAAAGGCCTTTGATACCGTGAAACACGAAGGGATTTTAAAACAAGTTGAGGCATTAGGACTAGGTAGAAAAGTATACAATTACATACATGATTTTCTTGCAGGCAGGCGCGCATGCGTCGTCATCGCCGACCAGGAATCGCAAGAATTTGAGATGGGCTCGACGGGCACGCCGCAAGGCTCCGTAATTTCACCATTACTTTTTAATTTAGTACAATTAGGGGCTACGCGAGAAATTAATAGACATACGCGTATTGTATCACAGTATATGCGCGGATGACATCACCCTCTGAGTTCCCGGAGGAGGTTGTGACGGTCACGTCGAGCGAACGCTACAGGCGGGAGTAGACGAGGTTCAGGAGTACTTGCGAGGCACGGGCCTCGAGTGCTCAGCAAGCAAGTCCGAACTTTTAATCTACAATCCCACGAGTAGAGGCCGCAAGACCCCGCGCGACGAGGAAAGGGAATCCTGCAAAATACATGTTCTGTTGGAAGATGGTACTCCCATAGCACACGTAGACAAAATTAGAATTCTGGGGTTACACCTACAAGCAAACGGTCATAATGGTGAGACGGTGCGCAGACTACGCCGTTCGGTGGACGACACGATGCGACTCTTGCGTCGTATCACAAATAGACGTAACGGTCTGCGCGAACACTGCGTGATCCGTCTCGTGCAGGCGTACGCGATAAGCCGCATAACATACGTTGCCCCCTACCTCAGGTGGATGGGATCAGAAAAAAACAAAATCGAATGCATGATACGAAAGGCTTTCAAGAGAGCGATCGGCCTTCCACTCAACGCGAGCACCGAAAGATTTCTAGCGCTCGGACTTCACAACTCACTCGACCAGTTAATCGAGGCCCATGACGTTGCGCAATACGAACGCTTATCAAAGTCGAAGGCGGGTCGACACATCCTTGAGTCGCTTGGCATCAGGTATCACACTCAGCAGGGCGAAAAGGCGGAGGTTCCTGCCTCGGTCCGCGACCGCCTGATCGTTCCGCCGCTTCCTAAGAATATGCACCCGGCGCACCACGTCGGGTGACGTAACGAGCTGCCTAGAGACCTTCAAAAGAAGTATGGCACTAGTACTGACGTTGTATACGCAGATGCCGCGAGATATGGGGAAGGGAGAAGCACACACGCAACTGTGGTCGTTGACTATACGGGCAAATGCCTCGCGAGCGCCACGGGACACACGGAGGCGGCCGAAGAAGCCGCGATAGCCTTAGCACTCGTCGCGGCGCCGAATGCAGAGATCGTGATAAGCGACTCGCAGGCGGCAGTCTGGGGTTTCGCGCGCGGCCGTGTCTCGCGGGAAGCAGCCCGAATTCTGCAAACGTGCGGCGATGGCGCCTCAGCGTCACGCTCGCAACCCCAAACTCCGACAGTTTACCTCCTATGGACCCCGGCACACACCGACGTCCCGCTCCCGGGAAACGAGGCAGCCCACGCCGCAGCTCGAGGTCTCACTCGCCGAGCCGCGGCCCATTACGTGGCCACCGCCTCCGACTCCGAGAGAGCGGGGCTTTGGGTCTGCTGGCTCGAGAAACTTCGACAGGCACGCAGCAACAAGAATCACAATGGTCGTGGGGTGATCGTCTGACAACATTCCGAGATATTACCCAACACTATAGGCTCGAAAGGCGTAAATTCCCGCCACCACAGGCTCCAAATTCACTCATACCCTAGCCCAGCCATCTTAGGCCACTGCTACCCGAACCTCTACCCCACATCATCTGTGTAAAGCGTGCGGGCACAGAGCAACGCTGAGTCACATGCTCTGGGAATGTGCTGGCGACAACTGTCGCGAAAACGTCGCCGTTCGCGATGCGCCTATAACGGCCGGCAATGCCAGACAAGAGGAAGCCTTGACCTCACTCGTTCCCACCACCGCCCCGGCTGCGGGAGCCGCGGGGGACCTTCTTCGTCGGCGCTGGGAGGCGGCCCTCCAAAGCTCGGAGCTGAACGACCAGCTCTGGGCCGTCCGGCAGGCTGAGGATGCCGCCCGAGTCCAGGGACTCTGAGCCGCCAGCTGAAGCCACCAAGATCAAACTGCCGGCCCAGTTTGTAAAATAAAGTCTTTTCTCTCTCTCCATCCATCAATGCAGCTAGAGCAAAAGTTCTGACATGAAGGCTTCTTTTTCGGAGTGGCAATAAATCATCTTGATGATATGTCGCTTCCAGCGACATTCTGTTTTAACAACTTTTCTTCGATTTCAATGCGCACTAAGAAATAGATAGTAGGTTGTTTAAAAAATAGCCACATATTTAAATGCAACAGTTTTGGACGAAAAAGACAGATTCTTCTTTAGGTAAATGTGTAGCGTATCAATCATTTCAATGCTAACATCTATCCTACAACTTTCATTATCCAAATGAACTACTTTATTTCAAAAAAGTATTCCAAAAAACGAAATATGAGTTTCGTCGATAGCACTCACCAAGTGCGTACGAGGCTTAGAAACTACGAAGGGTCTGCTCTCAGGAACAGTGTAAACACTAGTTTAGGGGAAACCATGTCGATGATTTTCCTAGACTTCGAAAAAGCATTTGATCGCGTGTCGCACCCAAGACTTCTCGCAAAACTAAAACCTATACTGAAAAGCGATACCTGGACTTTATGGATTGAGGCCTACCTTTCTTATCGAAATCAAACAGTTGCTATCGATGACGCGTACTCCGAATGACGACCGGCGAAGTGCGGGATCCCTCAAGGTTCAGTGCTTAGGCCACTCCTTTTAGATGTGAAGCATCTTATGGCGAAGCTTAATCAGGTGGTGGTGGCGGTGGTGTGCGGCTTGACCACTACTGCGCATGCGCAAACCCTTTCAAAAAAAAAATAATAAAAACCTCCTCTCCCCCTCTCCTCTTCTAGGCATCCCTCCCCGCGGCAACCACACCCCTCACTGCGCATGCGCCTGCCCTCCTCTCTCCCCCTCCGCTCCCCCCTCTCTCCTCTAGGCATCCCTGCCCGCGGCGTCCACACTCCCACTGCGCATGCGCGTCCCCCCCTTCTCGCTCCTCTCCTACGCTCCCCCTCTCTTGCCTCGCGACGCCGACGCAGGCAGCGTCTGCTAGCGAGTTTCTTGGTTGAAAAAACCGACTGCTCGCGCTGCACAACCGTTGACTGGCCACTCCGTATATATGGCAATGGATTTTGGCCTGCAAGGTGGTGCCGGTGGGAGATTTCTCTGTGCGTTGTTGAACAATAAAAATTCGCAGCGTGCGCGTTAACTAAAAGGTTACTGCGGGTCTCTGTGTCCAGTCGGAGTCTTCTGTCTCTCATTGCCCATTAGCAGCGATTGGCATGTTCCAGTAGGAAACACCGCTCCATCACTGCGTGCTTTGCGCCTCCCCAGTTTTCTCTCCTGCGCAACGCTGCGATGAGGGCCAGCGTCAACGCCGCCGCCAGTGTAAGCGTTAGCGCCCGCTGCTTCGCATCTACACATGGTTCCCTCTAGCGGGAGATGGTGTAATTTTTTTTAATTTTTATAGATAATATTGCCCATGATATCCCGGTTACAATCAAGTTATTTGCACATGACTGCATTCTGAACAAGGAAATACGTAGTACAGGGGACCAGGTTCTTTTAAACGCAGCATTAACGAAAATATCTTCTTGGTGTACAGTGTGGCAGATGAAAATTAATGAAAAGAAAACGGCGGCTATGACCGTGACATGTAACCGGCTTCCTTTAAAATACTCATATTCCATCAATGGTCAAAAACTATTTTTCTATATTACTTACAAATACTTGGGGGTCGTATTAAGTGCAGATTTATGTGGAATGAGCAAGTTGGCTACATTTAAAAGAATGCTTTACAAAAATTAGGATTTCTAAGGCAGTCTTTTTGTAAAGCTACCCTGAAATTGAAACTAATTACGTGTAAAAACTTTGATGCGTCCAATCATCCAGTACTCATTTGTGGTTTGGGATCCTAATAGCCAATGAAATATTTAAAAAAATTAAATGATTCGAAGAAAGGCAATCCGGTTTGTTTATAATCGCTACAGTTCCTTTACATCACGCAGTGAACTACTGAAGAAAGCTGGCTTAGATACATTACAGGCAAGATGGCAGCATGATCGATTGAAGTATATGTTTTTACTTTATCACGACAAGGTACGCATAAACAAGGATGCGTACATAGAAACAGTTCATCGCTGATCTACTCGTTCCGAGCATCCAAAAAAACTGAAGGAGTATTTTTGTAAGAGAAAAGCTTTCAAAAACTCAATTTTTCCGCGCACCATCACTACTTGGAATGCTCTATCTGCGGATCTAATAAACTGCTAAACTGTTCAATCGTTCATGGCAAAACTTAAACAAGAGTGACCCACTGACATTCATCTTTCTTTTATGCTTCGTCCCCTATTATTCCACCTCGTATGCCTAACATAGAGCATGCGCAGCACGCTTCACATTATGTTGCGCTTTCTAGACTTTTTTCATACACCTAAAATATTTTTATAGCAACCATTAGGTTTACGCGTGTCATGAACATGTATGCGTGTTGCTGCTCTTGCCCCCTTCGTTTGATGCTAGCTTTTCAGATGTTACGCAATTAAAAGATGTTTATCAACAGATGTTTGCCGTCATTGTTTTTCTTGTTATTTTCTTTGTCTTTTTTCTGTGTGTGTACGCGGAAAACTTATGAAATGTATCAGTGCTGGCGTTTCCATTTGATGTACTAGTTCTCGATGGTGAAAACTGCGCGATATTTATTTTGTTGTATTTCCATGTTTCCTATTATGTATCACCCACCCCTGCCCAAGGCCTCATATGAGAGGCTGGCAGTACTTCTGAAATAAATAAATTGTAGCGAAGCTTTGGAACTATACAGTGGGTCAACCTCTCCAGCGCCTTCTAGTGGGTCGCCCTCCTCGACGAGAAAGAGCAGCTCGTGCTGAGAGTTTGTCCCCGCCTTGGCTGTCGCTGTGTGCATCGTCACCAATAAACGTCTTAACAAAATAAATAAATAAATAAATAAATAAATAAATAAATAAATAAAACAATGTAAGGATTATGATGGCACTTACTATGCAGCTGCATATTTATAGCAACCTATCCAGCGCTTAGCTCCTGACGTTGTTTCTTCAACAAATTTTGATTCCAGGCAGGTACACTCAGTTTTGTTCCATTCTTTTGATGAAATTTCAAGGAGATGTATGTCAGACCGATTTCGAATGAACTGCAATAAAAATGTGAAAATATATAAGTACGAAATAATATGCATGAACAGCTTCAAAGGCTTATATAACGCCCACTTCAGAAAAACAATTGCTCAATACCTCGTAGTTTGTGTTGCCACCGCAGAAATTGAAAACGCTTTTCTTGTACATTGTCATTAAATTATAAATCTTTACCGGGTGCGGTGCTTGCAAAAAATATGAATTCCTTTTTTCACAGCAACCTAGCCTGTAGCTGTTCTCGCGAGCTACAATGTTACTTAGCGAGTTAGAAGATTCCTGCAAAAATATTTTTCCATCCCCACTCTATTCTGTACTGCCTACGAGGTAAAAAAATGAGCACCCCTGAGCAAGCGCACTGTCTTCGCGACAACTAGTGGGATATTACAAGCCGAGGCGCATGCACGCTGATTGCACGCATACGCTGCAAACTATCGCGAACAACCTAGGTCTACTCTGGCTCACCTTCCACTGCTTTGAACATGTGTTGCACGTGTCCGATTTTCCATTTCGCAAATGGAAATTTCGGTTAGAAATTATTCTTGGCATTTTCCGCGTTAAGACACTCTGATCGATAAGCTTTCCACTGTGCTTGAAATACAGGTTGGATAAATATTGGTTGTAGGTCTCCTGAAGAGTAATTTTAGAATGCCTTTATGGGTGACAGTAAAATAGTTCATTAATGAGCGTGTGTACGCAAAAGGCTACGTATGTACTAAACAGGTATTCAAGAACATAGTTACTCACTGGCTCCGTTTTTTGTCATTTTCTAAGTCTTCGTGCATATAGCGCTTGTTCTATCAAGTACTCAACAGACTGTGTGTCGGGCGCATAGGTCATCAAATAATGTGAAGCTCACTCAGACTCACTTAAAGAATATGCATTACGCCTAGGGCTCACTTGGACGCAGACTCACCAAAATTTGCTTCATCCTGACTTCCTCGCATTCAGAACTACTCCAATATTTCTGAACCGGACACACTCGGACTCATACTCACGAAAATATTACTCACACGGACTCAGGTCATCTTCAGTTTAGTTTATTATTTGTTCAAAATACAAAAGTTCATGGTTAGTAGTATGCAGACGACTAAGACGACTAAAACGAGTCCGACTAAGACTCACAGTTTGATCTGTTTCCGTGTGTTTGAGTTCCTCGGCTCGGAAGTTTCTTAGAGTGTAATATCCTTTTACGACCGTGGTGCCAGTGCTGTTTAACAACTATATCTCCTATAATACGTGGTCTACTTGATGCCTTTTGGTCATGCATCTTCAAATATGAGTTTTCAGTGGTTGCAATCACACGAGATATCTTTATCAAGTCCCCGTGAAAGAGTTCGCGGAAGGAATGTCAAAACATCCCTCCCCTGCGCCACTTGCCGCTCTGATAAGTAAATACTCAGCTGGCGTACAAAAGCAAGTGCGTTGTAGAATTTGTGTTCACACGGTGTGTAAACCTGATTTATCAACGGTCAGCGAAAAACGTGGAGCTTATGAGACTGGCCAAAGAAATATATTTCACGCTTAGGGCTTACTCGGACTCATACTCCCCAAAAGTTTCCTCAACCATACTCACTCGAACTCAACGTCACTGAAATATTGCTCACCTTAACTCAATCACACTCATTGCGCGATATTATTCTGAGTGAGTTTGGGGGAGTCAACTCGTAAGTGAGTTTGCAATCTGTCAAGAGTACCTTTAAGTGCATACACTCACTAAAAATATTCGCTCAGCATGTTTGCAACAGCCTCCGGGTCACTGAATAGGTGGCTTTCAACATATAGTAAAATACACTTTGATTTTATTCCTGTCAAGAACCTGTAAACTTACTACGAACTTCTTTCTAAAAAGATGACAAAAGTGAAAACAAAAGCTTCTGCTTATCCTTCTTAGTATTCTACCACGACTAATTTTAAAATTATCAAGCTTGGGTCATCGTTCAGTTTAACGTTGGAAAAATATCAATTTCCGCTTCACTTGGATGACTTTGCTCGTGAACGAAAATTTTTTGTTTATTTTTCCGCAAAGGACCATCTTACACATTCCACACTTGTTAGTGTATTGCTGCACCAAAACCTAGTAACATTCATCTGAACGATGTCGTATCATATTGCATTTCAAGGCTAATGTACTGACACCATTAGCATTGTTCAAATCTTTAAAATTGGATGTCCTTTAAGTTCATGAATATCCTTTGTATCGCCAGTGTAGCAAGAAAAGCTGTATAGTCAGAAGTTCCATTCAGTACATCAACATTTTTGTGTCTTATCGCCGTGCTCACAAAGCGCAGATCATGAATATAGCTTGACGTTGAAGGAGCTATTGTTCGAACGGCCACAACTCCCGGCAAGTTACTAAAAAGAAATATCCGAAATTCACCGGAGATTACGATACTGTCTAATGAGAATTCTGAGCGCTGCTTTGTGCTGTGAGAAAGCGAACTGTGTTTGAAGTTCTGGCTTTTCGCAGGGTATCAACTACGCTGTAATTTTTTTTTGTGAAGTTGGACATCACCCACTGCGCCATTATTCGTCTTTATGCAAATAAGCGAGGTACCCGCCACACGTCTGTAGGGTATTGGCATGCGCATTTTGTTGATGCTGCATGTGGCTGCTGCGATAAAGAATTACGGCTGAGCACTTTGTAGTGGGCGGGAATAATTAAAACACACTGGTTGTGCGATTGGAGTTGTGTGATGACCGGTTGTTATTTTACTCTTCTGCCACGCTAATTACACAGATTAACGCGATTCCTTGCCCGGCATGAAGTCTGTAGAGGGTCTTTACGCGAATGAGTTTCGAGCATCATCGTGGCTTTGTGGTAGAATAGTCGACTGTCGCGCAGAGGGCCCGTTTTCAAATCCCATTCGATCCGGGGCATTTGTACACATTTGTTTTGTTGTGTCACCTAGGAGAAATTGCCTCATAGCCACAACGGGAAATGGACACACTGTCAATTATAAAGGGAAATAAAAGGCTGTGCAACATTAAAAACAAATGAGGACTCATTTTATCTTTTCACGTTTATCGGTTAATTTCTCATGTCTATCGGTTACGCCCACGACGGCAACGTGAACGGCGATTGCGACACTACTCAACACAGGGAAGGGCGCCTAAGAGCTGCTCTCTAAAAAGGGTGACAGTATCTCTCATGCGTACACGAGGCTTTATGAAGTGTATATGAAACCAAAACGAGCAATTAATAATAATTGATGGTGTTTAATGTCCCAAAACCACGATATGATGATGAGAGACGCCGTAGTGGAGTGCTCCGGAAATTTCAACCACCTCGGGTTATTTAACGTGCATCTAAATCTAAGTACATGGGCCTGAAGCATTTTCGCCTCCATCGAAAATGCGGCTACCGCGACCGGGAATTCATCTCGCGACCGGCGGGTCAGCAGTCAAGCACCATAACCACTGGACCACCATGGCGTTTACCAAAACGAACGATTACAGGAAGCGGCAGAGGAGACAGGAAAACGACTCTCCTGCCTTCTGCCTCTTTCCAGTGATCGTTTTTTTTTTTTTTGGCTGGGCACATGCGTCCTGATTCATTGCACCATCTAGCCCAACAGCGTGTTGTACTAGAATACCCGTATCTTTTTTATCTTAGCTATTCAATGTCAGGCACGTTGAAATGCCCGCCCAGAATATTTGTAACATTATCGTACCATAACATAGAACATAGAACGTATCGTAACATAGAAAAAAAAATCCGGAAGATGCCACGCATTGTAGATATCTACTTTATGTGAGGGAGTCTGCTTGTAGCGGCCTCCGCCGGATATTTTGGCTTTGTGTCACGTTTCACGGGTCATGTTATCTATGTCGTGACCTGTAAATTGTCTTTCTGGTTAACCTCCCTGCCTTCTCCCTTTCTGTTTGCTTCCTGCCTTCCTTATCGTACCGAAAACAATGTAATAAAAAGTGTTAGCGTAAAAATTACGTTTTAGAAATACATTTTTATGATTAGTAATACAGAAAACTGTAGATTTAAGAAATATTTTACTTGATATTGCCACGCGCTATTCTTATTTTCACTTTTGTTGTATTCGGTTTTCGCCCACAACGACCGTCAGCAAAGCTCAGCTCAAACCGCGCCTTATTGTTCTGGAACCCTCGCGATTATTGTAGATCGTTCTGTTAAGATTGCGCGCAAGACGCGACCACTCGAGATTATTCCAGAGCTTGCGCGATGACCAGTGATAAGGCTAGAATGTTCGACGCGTGATGCATAAAAGCCGGCGCGCTCCAACGACGTTCAGTTTTGATCGACGGCCGACGCTCTGTTCGCCGCTCTCAGTGCCAGCGTGTATTGCTGTAGTCTGACCTTCAGTTACCCGGCCACAAGTTCGGCCAAAATAAAGAGTTTCTTCTTTAACTCGCCGACTGTTGCCTTCGTCGACGTCACGACCACGTGACATCTGGTGGAGGTGCTTCCCGGTCCATGTACCGAACGCCCCCCTTCAAGCCGTGAGCCCAGCCCACACCGCGGAGAGGACACCGAAGCCCCCTTGCAGCAACGAGTTAGCCGCCGGCTGCAAGGTTTGCAGCCAGAACACGGACTCCTGCCGGAAAACACCAGGCAAAGCAAGACTTCGACTTGAACAGCAGCGAAGATGACAGCTCCTGCGCCGCCTTTATCGATCGTGCTCCGCCAGCCCAAGGAGCCTCCAACGTTCCGTGGTTCATCGCGGGAAGACCCGGAAACCTGGCTTGAAACATATGAGCGTGTCGCAGCCTTTAACAACTGGAACGCCGATGACAAGCTGCGCCACGCCTACTTCTACCTCGAAGACGCGGCAAGGACCTGGATTGAGAATCGGGAGTCCTCACTTCATTCCTGGGATCTCTTCCGCAGTGCATTCCTGGAGACGTTCACGAACGTCGTCCGGAAGGAAAGGGCCGCTTCATTGCTCGAGACGCGGGTGCAGCTACCCAACGAAAACGTCACCATCTTCACCGAAGAGATGACGCGACTTTTTCGCCAGGCCGACGCTGCTATGCCCGAAGACAAAAAAGTTCGCCTGCTCATGCGGGGTGTGAAACAAGAACTGTTCGCAGGACTTGTCCGTAACCCGCCGAAGACGGTCGCTGAATTCCTCACCGAGGCAACGACGATAGAAAAGGCCCTTGAAATGCGTACAACCGCAGCTTCTCGGCCACAAGATACGCGGACGTCCAAGTGCTAGGAACCGCCGACCTGCGTGAGACGATCCGGGCGATCGTGCAAGAGGAGCTGCGTAAATTTCTACCTTCAGCGCAGCCCCAAGTGGATCCCATCGCTGACGTAGTACGACAAGAGATCCAGCAATCACTGGGCGTTCCTCAGGTTCGAGAGCCGCAGCTGCAAGCCATGAGCTATGCTGCTGCAGCCCGCCGTCACGCTCCTCCTCCAAGCCCACGCCAAGGCCCATCGCCACAGTATCGTCGCCTGACACCGCCGCCACCGCCATCGACGCCATACCGCCCACCTGCCGGCCAGCGCACCGCTCCGAGGAAGACCGACGTTTGGCGCGCCCCTGACCATCGTCCACTCTGCTACCATTGCGGAGAAGCAGGTCACACTTAACGCCGCTGCCAGTACCGCCAGATGGGACTTCGTGGTTTCGCCATCGACGCGCCGCGTCCACAGCGGGGTGAACGACCTCGCGACATCGCAGATTACCTCGCAGGAGCGCAGTGGACGCCCCGACGACAGTCCCGATCGCCGTAGCCGGGACGCTACATGTCACCACAGCGACGCCAGTACACCGGCCCTACTCGGGGCCGTTCCGCGAGCCCATATCCGGAAAACTAAGGGCAGCAACCGATGGAGGTGCGGTTGCTGTACGACGAACTACCGAAGATCCTCCGCCGCCGACGACGACGATGCCGCAACGAAATCTAAAGAACCCGTCGCAAGATGAACCAGGCCCTGGCGTGGAAACTTCGCAGCCCGAAGAAGACATCACTGCGCAACGTGGAACCGGCGGAACAAACCGACGCAGCCGTGACCCGACGCCGCGACCAAACCGTAACGCAAGACGACGAACTAGCGACCTGGACATCCTTATCGACGGCCACAACGTCACCGCTCTCGTCGATACTGGGGCCGACTATTCCGTCGTCAGTGGGCCGTTCGCCGCGAAGTTGAGGAAAGTTAAGACGACGTGGGAAGGCGCCGAAATTCGGACCTCTGGAGGCCATTTAATAAGAACCGCTGGGGTCTGTACAGCAAGAGTCACTATCAATGATCGGACTTACCCTGCGAGCTTTGTAATCCTGCAACAGTGTTCCAGGGATGTGATACTTGGGATGGACTTCCTAAGTCAACATGGCGCCGTGATCGACCTGAGGTCTGAATCAATAATCCTAACCTCAGAAAACGCACTGCCGCCCCACACGACGCCAGCGACCAATGCTTTAAATCTTATAGAAGAGCAGGTCACCGTTCCGCCTTTCTCTAGCGTCATCATTTCCGTCGGCAGCGAGGAACCCGCAGACTTCGAGGGCGTCATCGAGGGTGATCAGCACCTGCTCGTGAACCGCCAGATTTGCGTCGCAAGAGGCATCGCCGAGTTGCGTGATGGCAAAGCAAAGGTACTGCTGACAAACTTCAGCCACGAATATAGGCACCTTAACATTGGTACGACGGTCGCCTACATCGAGAAGTTCGTGGACACCAGCGATGCTTTCGCCCTCTCCGATGCTACCGAACCTACTTCGACGAATCGACATCCCCACACAGATTTCGACGTCAACCCGAGCCTCCCGAAGCACAAGCAAGACCAGCTCAAAAGTCTGCTCTTGCAATTCAAGGACTGCTTCTCGTCGTCGTCAAGAATTCGACAGACCCCAATCGCGAAACACCGCATCATAACAGAGGAAAATGCGAGGCCACTCCGCCAGAGCCCGTACCGAGTTTCAACGCGAGAACGCGAGGCCGTAAAGCAACAAGTCGACGAAATGCTACGCGACGACATCATCCAGCCTTCCAAGAGTCCTTGGGCGTCACCCGTGGTGTTAGTGAAGAAGAAGGACGGAACCCTGCGTTTCTGCGTCGATTATCGCCGTCTGAACAAGATCACGAAGAAGGACGTATATCCTCTCCCACGTATAGATGACGCCCTGGATCAACTCCACAGCGCGAAGTACTTTTCGTCGATGGACCTCAAGACCGGCTATTGGCAAATTGAAGTCGACGAGAGAGACCGAGAGAAGACCGCGTTTATAACACCAGACGGTCTCTTCGAGTTCAAAGTCATGCCCTTCGGTCTTTGCTCGGCGCCTGCGACTTTCCAACGGGTTATGGATACAGTGCTGGCAGGATTGAAGTGGCAGACTTGCCTGGTGTACCTGGACGACGTCATTGTGTTTGCTTCAAACTTCGACGAACACCTCCGCCGACTTGACGCAGTACTTCAAGCAATAAAGGCCTCCGGACTCACCCTGAAGCCAGAAAAGTGCCGCTTCGCATACGAGGAACTCCTGTTCTTGGGTCACGTCATCAGCCAGTCTGGAGTTCGCCCCGACCCACGGAAAACAGCTGCCATCGCTGCCTTCCCGCCGCCTACCGACAAGAAGGCCGTACGCCGATTTCTCGGCTTGTGCGCCTATTATAGACGCTTCGTCAAGGAATTTTCACGCATCGCCGAGCCACTAACTCAGCTCACGAAAAACGACGTGGAATTCAAGTGGGAAGCGGCGCAAGTCGAAGCATTTCAAGAATTGAAACGACGCCTGCAGACGCCTCCAATACTTGCGCATTTCGACGAACACGCCGACACGGAAATCCACACCGACGCAAGCAGCGTAGGACTCGGCGCCGTACTTGTCCAGAGAACTGCCGGCGTGGAAAGGGTTATCAGTTATGCTAGCCGGTCGCTATCCAAGGCAGAAGCCAACTATTCCACAACATAAAAGGACTGCCTTGCCATCATCTGGGCAACGTCAAAGTTTCGCCCCTACCTCTACGGCAGGCCCTTCAAAGTTGTGAGCGACCACCACGCCTTGTGTTGGCTAGCTAACCTGAAGGACCCTTCAGGTCGTCTCGCAAGATGGAGTCTGAGACTTCAAGAATTCGACGTCACCGTCGTTTACAAGTCCGGACGAAAACACTCTGACGCCGACTGCTTGTCTCGCGCCCCCCGTCGACCCGCCGCCGCAGGATGACCAGGAGTATGACTTCTTCTTGGGAACCATAACTACCGACGACTTCGCCGAACGACAGCGAGCCGATCCGGAACTCAGGGGCCTTGTGGAGTATCTCGAAGGCAAGACCGCCATTGTTCCAAAGGCATTCAAGCGAGGACTCGCGTCGTTTTTCTTGCGAAACGGCGTTCTCATAAATAAGAATTTCTCGCCACTTCGAGCCGACTACCTTCTCGTGGTGCCTGCAGCAATGCGGCCAGAAGTCCTCCAGGCACTACACGACGACCCGACGGCTGGACACCTCGGACTCTCCCGCACGCTCGCAAGAGTACAGGAAAAGTACTTCTGGCCGCGCCTTGCCACCGACGTCGCCCGCTACGTAAGGACGTGCCGAGACTGTCAGCGACGGAAGACACCGCCCACAAGACCAGCAGGCTTCCTTCAGCCGATCGAGCCTCCTCGGCGACCGTTCCAGCAGATCGGGATGGACCTCCTGGGGCCGTTCCCAACGTCGACTTGCGGAAATAAATGGATCGTCGTGGCCACCGACTACCTCACCCGCTACGCCGAAACAAAAGCCCTGCCCAAAGGCAGTGCCGCCGAGGTAGCCAAGTTCTTCGTTGAGAACATCGTCCTTCGACACGGCGCCCCAGAGGTTCTCATCACCGACAGAGGTACGGCGTTTACGGCTGACCTAACCCAGGCGATCTTGCGATACAGCCACACAAGCCACCGCCGGACCACCGCGTACCACCCACAGACCAACGGCCTGACCGAGCGTCTAAATAAGACCATCGCCGACATGCTGGCCATGTACGTCGACGTCGAACACAAGACGTGGGACGCCATCCTTCCGTACGTGACCTTCGCATACAACACGGCCGTGCAGGAGACGACACAGATGGCGCCATACAAGTTGGTCTACGGTAGGAACCCGGCAACGACGCTCGACGCCATGCTGCCCAACGTCGCCGACGAAGAAAACCTCGACGTCACCGTCTACCTTCAGCGCGCTGAAGAAGCCCGACAACTCGCCCGCCTGCGCATTAAGAATCAGCAGACGACCGACAGTCGCCGTTACAATCTTCGACGACGCTTCGTGGAATACCAGGCCGGCGACCGCGTTTGGGTGTGGACACCGATACGCCGACGTGGACTTAGTGAAAAACTCCTTCGGCGATACTTCGGGCCGTACAAGGTGCTTCGACGTCTCGGTGCTCTGGACTACGAGGTCGTCCCGGACGGCATAACGAACTCTCAACGGCGCCGTGCACGACCTGAAGTCGTCCATGTCGTGCGCCTCAAGCCGTATTACGCGCGTTAGCAAACCCGAGGACTGCACTTATTGCTTAATTATTGTACTTTCCTTCTTTATTGTTGTGATTTATTATTGCATGCATTTTCCCCCGTATTCTGTTTTAAGCATCGGGACGATGCCTTTTCAGAGGGGGACATTGCCACGCGCTATTCTTATTTTCACTTTTGTTGTATTCGGTTTTCGCCCACAACGACCGTCAGCAAAGCTCAGCTCAAACCGCGCCTTATTGTTCTGGAACCCTCGCGATTATTGTAGATCGTTCTGTTAAGATTGCGCGCAAGACGCGACCACTCGAGATTATTCCAGAGCTTGCGCGATGACCAGTGATAAGGCTAGAATGTTCGACGCGTGATGCATAAAAGCCGGCGCGCTCCAACGACGTTCAGTTTTGATCGACGGCCGACGCTCTGTTCGCCGCTCTCAGTGCCAGCGTGTATTGCTGTAGTCTGACCTTCAGTTGCCCGGCCACAAGTTCGGCCAAAATAAAGAGTTTCTTCTTTAACTCGCCGACTGTTGCCTTCGTCGACGTCACGACCACGTGACAATATTCAACTGCGCACTACAGGATGAGTATTCACATCTGTGCAACTCATATGACGGCAATGACACCTCAGGGTCTGCAAGCTTGTTTCTATTAATAACGTAGCATGTGCATCGAGATTGAAAAGTAGCGCCTCAAAATGTGCTGCCTTCTTGACAACACTTTAGGCATTTAGGGGAAGTAAGCTTAATGGAAGAGTGATCTGCCACTCACGTTGTGGGCGCACGGATGTTTTATTCATTTGCGCTTAGATGTAAAACATGGGTTCAATTACTTTACCTTCAGGACATTTACATCGTCTTGTGGGTCTGCCTGTAGTTGCTGAGGCACTTCCATAGGAAGATCGGGACTCTTTGTAGGATGATTTTCAGGTGTAACTTCTTTTCGTGCCCCTTCTGTAGAAAGTGAAATGTTCATTTTCTTTGGAGGCTAGGAGGCGTGCTTTGTAATATGCGGTAATACAAAACTTAATATTCATAAAGGGAAGTTACGATAAGATCAAATCTCTACGCCTTCGCCGAATCACAGAATAGCTCCTTTTTTTCAATAATAGTATAACAGCTTGCAATCACGTAATAAATAATGTTGCTGAATCCGTACATTCAACATAAATTGAACCTAACACACAGTACCAATGTCTAGCTTATTTATTAGAGGTTACCAGTTGATAAAGTAGTAAACTGATTGTATTTTTCTGCTGCAACAACTTTAGGGGAATTGCAGTAGCACGGCTAATTGGGCTAGTTGGTATTGGTTCATCTTTTAACTAAATAGGGCTCGCACACAGACAGGGACACTAGAAGCAATGCACACAACACAGGCGCCACTCGCAACTAAAGTTTATTGGAAAGAAAGGCATGTACATGTATATCACTTCTGTCACATGACCTGGCAAGTGAAACAGCAAAATGGTAGCAAAATGCAAAATGGTCACAATAATGATATTCTGTGGTATACATTGCAATATCACTCAAGGACACCACGCAAGTAGCAGCACTTGCTTTTACACGTATACCAAAGCGCCCATGTAAAGGGGTAACTTGACTTTTTCTTGAGTGTCCAGCAAGAAACGCCATAACTGTCCATCTAGTGTAGCTTTGTATGCTCTACTCTACGGAAAATGGGCAAGTGTTGCGAGGATGTACTTTTGGGCTAGTTGGTTCATACTTGTGGTGAAACAGCGCCAGCGAAAACGAAGGACTAGACGAAAAGGAACGACGCATACACAAGGCGCCTTGTGTATGCGTCGTTCCTCTTCGTCTAGTCCTTCGTTTTCGCTGGCGCTGTTTCACCACAAGTGTTGCGAGCCACCTTCACGCACGAACATTATCTTCAGGACTAATCGTACAGCGTAAAGCACGTACGGAGATCAATATAGGGCTCTGTACTTCGATGTTACCAAAATTATTCACTGTTAAATCGAAATTAAGTAATGTGTATTCGATCTAACTATCGTGGCATCATTGATGTTGCTCCAAAAAAAACCTAACATTTTGACTGTTAATATACACTGGAAGAGCAGTTTCAAGCTCAACATAGAAAAAAATTCCGGAAGATGCCACGCATTGTAGATATCGATTTTAGGTGAATGAGTCTGCTAGTAGCGGCTTCCGCCGGATATTTTTTTTATTTGCTTTTCGGGTCATGTTATCCATGTCGTGACCTGTAAATTGTGTTCGTCACACACTTACGTCTTTTTTTTCGTCAATTTTGGTATGAACAAGCTAAGTAGGTGACCGAGAGAGCGCCGAGACGTAGGCGGCTAGATAGATAGATAGATAGATAGATAGATAGATAGATAGATAGATAGATAGATAGATAGATAGATAGATAGATAGATAGATAGATAGATAGATAGATAGATAGATAGATAGATAGATACTTTCGAAGTCGCAGAAGTTTGCTAGAAAATGCTTTGCACATTAAATCACGTAACACCATGTAACATCTAGTCACGCGAATAAATTTACGTAACATGACGTAAGGACTAGTCATGGAACTAAAAATCATGTAACATTGCGTAACAACTAGTCACGTGACTAAACATCACGTAATACCAGGTAACATCTAGTCACTTGACTGAAGTCCGGCAACATCAGGTAACAACACTCACAAGACTCAAGCTCACGTTACACCCCGTAACTAGTTACGTGACTGAAATCATGTAACTCCACGTAACTACTCACGAGACTAAAAATCAAACAACATTACGTAGCATTTACTCACATGACTGAAATCACGCAACATTACGTATTGGCTAGTAACATGCCATGTTGCCGCTATAAACCACGTAACGGCTAGTCGCGTGACATGTTGTCGCCAGTAACCACGTCAGAGCTTGTCACGTGTCTACAGTCACGTAACATTACGTAGCACCTAGTCACGTGACAGAAATCACTTAAGATCACGGAACAACTAGTCGCGTGGTTAGAATCACAGTATCACGTAACCGCTAGACACTTGACATCTTCCCGGCAACTAGTCCTTCGTAGCAACCAGTCAAGTGACTAAAATTATGTTGCCTCATGTAACAGCTAGTCGCGTGGCACGTCCTCACCAAAACCACTTAACAGCTAGTGACGTGTCATATTCTTTCGAAAATAACGCAACACATTGTCATGTGACTAAAATCACGTAATTTCCGTGACAATAGTCACGTGACTACAATATTGTAACAACAGCTAACTAGTCACGAGATATATTCCTACCAAGACAACGCGACACTTTCCTAGTGTTGGGAACCGACAGAAACCGGTGAATAGCCAAATATAGCCATACATACTATTACTAGCAAGAAAACAGCATATCTTTGAAAAGCTTGGCATTAGCAGCAAACCTTAGCTGTGTGGAACACTAGCCTGGCTGATCGTTTTAGCGGTGCAAACCTAGTGCACGCTGTGCGCATTTTTAATTGTCAGTCGATGTTTTGATGCGGCGTCGCCACCTTGCAATAGCTGTCTACACCTAACGCCGTCTTCCACTGCTTCCAGGAAGGAAGCTAGCTCACCTGGTTGGTTTTGCACTTTCTCACGGGCGATGCTCCTCTTTGACCAAGCTACGAGTTGAAGTGATGATGTCATCACGAGACGTCACGCAGCTTGACGCCGGTGTGACATCAGAGTGGCGTTTTAATTTTGCAAATCTGTGACGTGATCACGTGATGATTTTTTGAATCACTCGTGTTGACGCGGACGGGGGACGCTGACGCGGGACGCGCGTCACTCCGCTTTTGATAAGGGCTCGAAGGATTTCACCTTAATATATATTATCTTTGTGTAGCCAGTGACGAACACACATTAACAGGTCCAGCGTCACAGCCATGCATCGTCGAAGCAGCTTGAGAAAGTTCAGCTACTGTCCATTCGTTATCCTCAGTTGCTGTTGAACATAAACTATATAGTCAAACTAAGGTAGTGAACGCTACACAAATAGCATTATTCTTATACAACTAAACTTTCAACAGTTAAAGTTTTATCCTTTGAGTCGGCAGAATTTTAATGCAGACATGTGCATGCTTACCACATTCTTGCTGTCGGACGCATTTTCTGCCTATTGATCTGTACAGAGGTTCAGGACACGAACACCTTGCAGTACTACCTCTCTTACAAGCCCATACGGGATCGTTTTCTGCACCCGGGCAATATTCTTGTGTAACTAAGGCACCCGCCGAACAAAAACGTGGTACCTCATCTCCCGAACCTGCCGAATAAAGAAAGCGAAAAACAACGCTTCAAAGAAAGCAATGCCCAAGTTCTGCAAAAGTAGATACAATCGCTAGCTGACGAGAATATTCATTTATCTTAGAACCAAGACAAGGTACTGCTCAGAACAACATGTAAACAGCTTAGAATATTCTGTTCTCTCCACTTATGGCGATGAGAACGCGCATGGAATTATAGCTAGAAGAATAGAACATCTTGTTAACGGGTGTTTTCACTGTGTGAGTATATAGTTCTAAAACAAATGTTACATATAATGATATATTCACCGCAGGCTTTGACGACACAAACAATTGTGTGCTTTTTCTTACACGGCTGAGGGCGTATCGTACCTTCAGAGTACAAATTATTTGCTTACGTAAGGAATTCATTCACACACATGGAATTGCATAATTTACTGTGATTTTTATGCTACTTAATTTATATTGCTTAGTTGAATAATTTACTGTGATCTTTATGTTGCCTCATTAAATTTCAAATATGTTTGTTCATAGAGATTCAGTGTCCTCTAGTATTAATGCCATAGTGTTTGAGAGCCCATATCGGAATCCTTGTGTGTCAGCGAGAAATCGAGGTAGATGCAAATAACTTATTAATGGAGACTTTTCGTTGGAGTGGAAATCGTAGCCAGGGCAAGAGCGGCAAGTGTGACGTCACGCCATACTATCCGCAGCGAAAACGCGTCGGGGATGCTTTAACTCCAAGCCTTTCCGCTGCTGTACCACGTCACAAGGCGGTTTAACTGCTGCTTCGCCGGCGTTTTATCACTCAGTTTCGCCGTGGATGACAGGCCGACTTGACCGTTTGTAAGTGCGCTTCAGCGCAAGACATAGGCTGAATCCAATCATCCAGAAGATATAGCTAGACGGTAGGCTGCAAAATCTCAAGCAAAGTTGCCTACCTAAACGGCGGAGCAAAGGGAGGCGAAATCAGCACCTTACGTTCCCCGGACGATGGCCCCTGGATGCCTAGCCCGGGCCAGTAATTTCTCGCTGGATTGATAAAGTTTATTTTCTACCTAGAGAAATTTATCATGCGCCAAAACGTGCCGAGGTCGAAGGTACTGCAGCCACTACCGTCGCTCGGCACTCAACATGAAATAACAATGAGAAGATGCCTAAGTTTAATGAAACACGGAGTGCATAGTGTTTCGCGAATGAAATCAAACATACATTTTGCTACTCATCTCTAGGGTTACAAGAGTTAAACATGAGCCAATTTTAACAGTCGAGCTGTTTAAGCTCCGCCGTAATTTTTTTGTCGGAAACAGAAATGAGCATCATCAATAATCGGCACGCGATCTCTTCGTCCACTTCTTCATCGTCGTTGTCTTCTTCATCTTCAGCTTCGTTCCCAGAACACGTGCGGCGATTTCTCCGGAGCGGCATACAATAACCTGATGGGAGAGGACGACAACAAAGAGAGAAAAATAGGGAAAGAAAGAAAGAAAGAAAGAAAGAAAGAAAGAAAGAAAGACGCAAAGATGAAAAGAAAGAGCAACAGAAAAATACTTCGCGAGGAAATTTCGAAACCGAGTTCCCAGGAAGCGAAGGCGAGTATCGCAACCATTCGGCTGTAGAGGCACACCAGCCGAACATAGCATAGCGTTTTGTAGTACAGTATAGCAAGGGGACGCAAAAGGGAACTGAGGATGACGGGGGAGAGATGTCAAGGTGAAGAGTGGAGAAAAAGGGAGAAGAGACAGAAAATCATAGCAGAAAAAAAAAGGGAAACACATAAAGGAAAGAAGGAAAGGTACGAAAAGAAACAAGAAAGAGAAAGGACAAGCGAAAAACAGATTAGGAAACAGAAAAGAAAAGGGTACAAAAAGGAAGCAAGCGAGATACAGAAATAAAACGAAGAAAAAAAAGGAAGAGCTGCAAGGACAGAGAGAGAGAGGAAAAAGTGGCGGTGAGAAAAAAGACAGTGAGAAAGGGGAGTAAAGGTGAGGAGGAGAGAGGGAAGGATAGCATAGACAGAATGAGAAAAGGACAGAAACAAAGGTAGAACGGCAAAAATACAGAGAAAGCATATCGAGTAAGAAAGCGCGAAATACGGAGCTAGATAGGATAGCAAGAAATACAGAAAGAGCAAGAAAGAGAAAGAAATTGATACGCAGCGAAAAATAGTTACATGAAAAAGAGAAAAGCAGAAATAGCAAGAAAGAGAAAGAAACGGTTACACAGCGACAAAATAAATAAATAAAGAGCGAAAAAAAAATGGAAAAACGGAGTGAAAAAGAGGGACAGAAAGCGAAAAAGAGAAAACGGAAGAGAAACAAAGGCCGTCCAGCTCTGCACTTTCTTCAGGCTTGACACCACTAGAGTGATGCTGCCTTGTAGTTTTTGGCTTGTGGCTACTTATGAGTGATAAAACGACTTACATGCGGCAATTCGTTGAACCAAGCATGTTAAAAGCATAATCAAAAGCAGTGACCTCATGTTCAATGCTCCAACGGTGACCTGCGGAGACAAGACAAAGCAATGATTAGTTCCAATACATCAACGATTATTCCGCCAACAATTAGCTCTGGTGACTTCCGATGACGTGCAGACCACGTCATTTCTATCCTCGACAATGCACGCGCTTCTGGCAGAGTGGTTTAACGCATCGCGCCGCGGAGCGATGGGCCGCTGGTTTTTATTCCGCGGTAGCGCGCTTCAGACAGATTTTCTTTGAGGCTATTTCCTATTTGGGCCCTAGACACAACCCCCCCCCCACACACACACATGTATGTATGTATATATATATATATATATATATATATATATATATATATATATATTGTAGAAGAAGAGACAAGACACAACACCCTTGCTGAGGGCCGGCTGTTCATTATCTGACTTCGTTCTCCTCTTTCTCCAGCCGAGCATGTCCGCGAGTACCACTTTCTCTTCATTACACTCGGCCACGCTTCGTGCATGCAGTCCTGACAAAATTGGCCCTTCTCTGGCGTTGGTCATCTGTTCGAAGGTGGAAACATTCAGAGGTTCTGAGCCGTGAACCACCATAGGACGAAATGATGCCTCTGGCGGGCGGCATTGGCTGCCTCGCGGAGGCCGGTCACGCCCGTGCAGTGACTTGGCTTGCTGAAGTGCCAACGATGCCTCTGGCGGTCGGCCTTGGCTGTTGCGT
Source organism: Rhipicephalus appendiculatus (assembly GCA_030522465.1). Lineage (NCBI taxonomy): Eukaryota > Metazoa > Arthropoda > Arachnida > Ixodida > Ixodidae > Rhipicephalus > Rhipicephalus appendiculatus. The sequence goes on along the minus strand of JALIZH010008929.1, from coordinate 82,211 downwards.
GCCGGACGGTATCGGCCACGCAGCGATGTGATTTGGCAAGCGGCGAAACATGCGCTTGGTGGCTGGCCTTTCCAACATTGCAGAATGCCTGGATATTCTTGCATGGATATCTCCGGAGGGCGGCATTGACTTTGTCGTGGTGGTCGTGCTTGTGTACGCTGCGACATCTCTGGCCGAGTTGCCGAACATTGTGCGGGGCGACACTGGCTGTAACAGCGTGGTCTTAATGCCGGCTTACGCTTGTCCCGTCGAGGAGCCATATTGCCATGTTGAGTGGTTGGCGACACTGATGGCCTCCGAAAAATGTCAAGCCGTCTGCTGAGTGATTCTGTGTGTCTCCGCACAAGTGCATCCGTCTTCGAACACTTGTACTTAGAGATGGCCTTTAAGAGGACCGAACGCTTGGGGTTTTCGTTTCTCCTGGGGTCTTCTCGGAAGTTCAATTGGCGGATGTCCACACACTCGGCCAACGACTGTGGTAAAGTCCGGGGACGTGGCTCGCACGTTGGAAGGTCCATCTTGCTGGAATTACCTGGCCGGTCTGGTCTGTGGAGAAGTGGAGTACCCTGTATGGCAGCAGCCGGTGCGTCCACGTGCTCAAGTGATGGGGAGCGTGAGAGCAGCCTCTCCGACTGAGGATGGTGGCAAATGCTCTCAGTCGCTGACGGTATGGTGCTGGAATCGCATTCCGATGGCGCACACTCAGGGAGCTGTAGCGGTGTACAGCATCTGGAGGGAGTTCCACCGGCAGGGAAGTCGACAACGTTCTTTAGCGAGGGGTCATAGGGCACAGCAGCAGCGCCAGGATGGTTCCCTGCGGCTGCGTCGTTGGAACAACGCCCTTCATACGGTCCTTCTTCGGTAGTGGTCTTTGGCAGTGATGAACTTAAGTCAGGTACTGAGAAAGAGTCCGGAAGCTCGAGCGGGGAACTGCAGCGCACAGCTGCAGCCTCGAGGTGGAACCCCTCTTGAGCTCCTTCCTCGGTACCGGTCATGTTGGACTGGGTGGTGGCAGAGAGGTGGGAGGGAGTCCGGCCAAAAGCAGCAATGAGCTTGAGACTCCACTCCGACCAGGAGTGCTGCCCCACGCCTTCGAATCTGTGCCACGCCGCGGCAGCATTTCGAAGGTGGTCAATGGCTACGCACCACTTCTGCTGTTCCGTCCATTCATTGAGAGCTCCGAGAGCGTTGACGGCGGCCACCCAGTTGTCGGCGTCATCCTCGAAGCCGCGGAACTGCGGTAGATCAAAGGCCGCTGGCGATGGTGATACGGCTGCCGAAACTTCGGAGCATGTCGATGCCAAGCACTCAAGTTGGTATGAAAGCTCTTTGAGGGTATACCAGAGCTTTCTGCGGCTCTCTGGTGAGGTCTGTTCGTGGTCTTGGAAGGCGGCTGTGGTCAACGCGGCACTGACCGAGCGAAGTGCTGGCAAGGCGGAAGGAAACAGCACAGAGCCTGGCACCGTCAACGCGTTGACCGTGGCGCGGAGTCGCGCGATGGTGGCGGAAAGCTGGGCGGCGCTTTCGGGCGATTCGCACGCAGAGCCAGTGGTGACGTCGGAGTAGCACTTGTCGATAAATGTACTCACTGCGGCGCTATCCTCTGCCGAGGGAGCTTGAAAAGCTCCCCTGAGCGGCTGAGGCGCTGATGGAGCACTGAGCGGGGCGTTGTCGCAGCGGGAAGCATGAACGGCATTCCCGGGCAACGGTAGGCCGTGCACTGTCCTGGTGGCACCGGGGTAATCATGCCCTTGATCCATCGAGGAGGCCTGGACGCCGTCCTCGAATGGTGGCGTTGGTGCTTCCGGCAGTAGGAGGGTCGCGGGCTCCATGAACGCGGTTCCGTGGGTGTCGTTCGCGAAAATCGAAGCCCACAGCGGCGATGACCCTCGGGGACGCGCTTACGGTTCGTTTGTCGTGGACTGCGCCATTGTAGAAGAAGCGACAAGACACAACACCCTTGCTGCGGGCCGGCTTGTTCTTGTTCTTGTTCACCTATCAGTGTGGCTCACACCCACTGTGGGGGGATTGGCCAAGAATTGAGTGGTCTTATAAACTGTCACGGAAGTTTAGAATAATTGAGGCTATAGAATAAAAACCTTATAATTTTTATATGTAATTTTGATGGTCGATCAAATGTAAAAAAAACTATAAATAAATAATATTAATAATAATGAAATAAAAATAATAATACCTTTTTTATTAGTATCAGACAAATTAAATCAACGCCCTATTTTCCATTGACAAAAAAAATTGTTGTGCATGTATCGACATAGAAGAATAATAATATAGATTACCTAGTTAATCGATTGGTTGCATTGATGTAATTCTTCACTGCCACACAAACCTTTGCACTGAAAAACCCAGAAATAGAGGCTCCAAAAGACAAAATCACGGGCACAGATAAATTAATTCCAATCGCACGTAAACGTCTTTCTAGGTGGGTGGTTCGAGCTGTAATAAATCGCCTACAGGTCAAAAAGAAATGATCGATAGTTTCCAGTTCACCACAGAATGCGCACAATGGAGAAGGTGCCTGACCAGACCTGTGTTGGTAGAAATTTAGTTTCGGCACCCGACAACGCAGCCTCGTAATTGAGACTTCTAGATTACGTGTTTCACAAGAGGATCTCCGCCAGGGATATAATAGGTGCCGATATTCGGTGGAATTCGTCAGTGATGTGCCTGCAAGGCCTTCCATATAGTTACGCCGGCGAAATCGCGCAGCCGTCACATAAGCGGACGGTGGAAGACACGGTAAAACTGGCCCACTTATTGACGATTTTGCTAGGGTATCGGCCATTTCATTTAGGAACAACCCTTTGTGTCCAGGCACCCAAACTAACCAAATTTTTCTCAAATGCGTGGGTATTAGTGCACTAAATGTCTTTATTACTTGCGAGTTAGCACCAGCAGAAAGTGCAGCGCAGAGAGATAGAGAATCTGTTATTATAACGGCGGATGTAATTTCTGTGTTTAACTTTCGCAAAGCGAGCACCACTGCCAGAAATTCAGCCACAAACACGGGTATAAAATCAGGCAGTCGAATGGAATATGACCAATCCAAGCTGGGGCTAAATACACCAACACCTGACTTTTCGTCACACTGTGATGCATCTGTAGCAATAATAACCTTTGTTTTCATGCTCTGCAAGTGTTCTTGTAATAAACCATCTAGAGTATTATGGGGCAGTAATTTTGCATTATTAGGGAAGATGTCGTCAAATTGGATATCCACAGAGTGCGAATTATAACTAGTCGGCGGGCCGGCTGTTCTTTATCTGACTTCGTTCTCCTCTTTCTCCAGCCGAGCATGTCCGCGAGTACCACTTTCTCTTCATTACAATATATATATATATATATATATATATATATATATATATATATATATATATATATATATATATATATATATATATATATATATATATATATATATATATATATACGCATACGAAACATCACGGCGATGAGAAAAGGGCGCTTAAATTTTCCCTGTAAATACTACCGCATTAAAAGGGTAAATTTGTGCTCAAGGCGCCTAAGTCGACGTTGAATGAAACTGTTGCGCGACGACATCGTCTCGCTTTTGAATCTATCTAGGTATACAATTGTCCTGAAACCCGTAGCACATCGCCGCTTTTTCGGTGCATCATTTTCCATTATTTCCTTTATTATGTCCATTATTTTCTTGGGGACTGCCAGATCATCAAATTTTCACGGCTTCGAAAACTCATCTGGAATACTGCTTTAGACCGACATTGAGTAAATTTTTTATGCCTATCTGAATACGTCCCTACGGTAGCACCAAGGAGATCGGGCTGTGATCAGGGTGTGCCGAGTGGCAGTAAAATGTCAGTAGTAACAAATAAACAGAAAACCACCGCACAGGTCCACATTTCATCATAGGAACATGACAACAAAAGAGAACACCCACCTCTTCAGCGCAGGTCTTCAATAGATTTATTTTTCTAATGAACACGCAGAGCAACTAATGCATCAAGGTTGAATTTGTCGATGTACTTAACTGCGATCTCACTCCACGACTTATAAGCGAATGGACCGAAATGCTCGTTGGAGGGCGTCAGCTAAGGAAATATATGCACTAGCTTTAAGAGAGATAACCTTCCTTTTATACTCTCAAGTATATGACATGAGTGCATGAGTGATATGAATCTTAGCGTTCAATAGAAATTTTAATTACTCCGTAATTGACACAAGTGCATATGCAGCCGGCATGAAACAAAAGTTCAGAGGGAAAGAAAATGACATTGACGCAGTGATCTGCTACATGGATCTGGGGTTTACTGTTCATCTGTATAATCCATTTTAGTACATTTCCCACTACCCACTCTGATATGATCAAAAAGCATTGTCATATATCTGCGCTGTCATCATGGGCAATGAACATTTACATCGACATTTCTAAATTTTCGTATCCTTTGCTGTAGAATAGCAGGCACTCGAGAAGATGCCGAGGACCACCCAGCGTTCGGTGAAACAAAACACATCAGGTACAACTATAAATGCTAGGAAGACAGCACAGGAGATAAAACAGCAAGCAGGCGTAGCCGATATACTATGCAACATTAATAGGAATGCATGAACTTCTGCAGGTCATGTGATATATCGATGGCAGACATCCAATGGTCAGTTAGAACGTCGGAAAAATACCAAGAGATAAGAAGCGCTGCCGCAAGCCATGAAACAAATTAAAGAGAATGAAGAGGGTCAGCTCGAGCAGCGGCGCGGTGGTGGCTCGTTTCAGTTTTCACTACCACTCTTCTATGTACTCACACGTCCTGGTGCTGAACCCGGGAACGGCTACATCGAAGAGGGGCACCATAGTGTGAACGAGTCAGGTCTCGTGCCGCGCTACTCGAAGGCCAGCTGTGCGCTCTCATTATTTTGTAACAGGCGGCAAAGGGCTAGGTGTAGCGAAAAAACTGGAATTTAGAGGCATAAAGTGAAATTGGCTCACGCAGGACTATTAGTGGGCTATTAATGGGCTACCAGTGACGATGACGTTCTTATTTACAAACAGCAAATCACTTGCTATTGTGCACCCACAATCATCATATAATAGATATCACCATGCTCCATAATAACCACCAATAATCATTGTATTCAAAACAATTACTTCGTATTGAAATGTAAGAGAAGCACAAACCAGAAAATTTTAGTACATTCCTGAATATTGCCAAAGAATGCATTTCAAGGCATACTGTCGCATAGAAAGGTATACATGAGCATCATTCTACTGCTACTGATTCATCATATAATAATCATTTGTCTCTTGTTTTACTGGGATGTTTTAGCATAACGTATCCGGCTAAATGCTTTCATACAACTGTGTGGTTTGCTGCAGTTTACGAAAATTCCGCCGTACGCCGGATCGATCTTGTAAAAGGATCTGTTCGCAAGTATAAGTTTCAGGAGAAAATAAATCTGATTATTTTCCTGCAAACATCATACCCGGAATGAAGGAAATCAAAATGTCGAACTTGTAGTATTTGGGTTATGAACTCGTATATCGTTTATGGTCGCTCTGACAGGCTTTTTCCTACATTCATACTAAAATTTTAAGGCGCAAATGAGGGCAGACACAAGATAGAACACGGGACAGACCGCCACTAACAACTGATTTTTATTCAGAGAAATTCATATATATATATATATATATATATATATATATATATAATATCGTTCTCAGCGCGTGCGCAGAAAAAACGTATTGACATCAACGGGGACGAGATAAAGCATGTTCAATGAAGTTTTTCTCTGATTTGTGCAAAACTAACGAAGCGTCGCTAACACACATGTCGCCTATTTATCGATAAAAAACGCTTCCATTAATTCTCTGGCGGTTTTGTCTGAGCTTCTGGCGTTAACGCTCACGTCAGTAAATCTTGGTCCACAAGAGCTTGCCGGCACTGCCTGATATGCTTAGGCAAATTAGGGCCCTCTTTGCTTTGCGCTAGGTCGACGTTCATAAATGAACATTATATAACACATTTTGTGCCATACGATTTCCTTCCTTGCCCCTACTTCATAATATAATGCCACAGGAAATTGCCAACACTTAGTACGACGCAGACGTTGCACACGAAGCGAAACGCTGACGACACCGCTACGACAGATGAAACCAGCCGGCTCTGCATGCGCACGAGCTTCGACCGGGCGGCCAACGCGCGTGAGGAAGAAAAAAACAGTGTTCGAAGTAGAGGCTCGCGAGGACGGTGGACTTTCGGTTCTGTCTTAACTGTTGTGCTTCTTTGGCTTTGGGCACAAGTTCGCCCTTAATGAACAGTGTAAATAGAAAGTCCTTGTTGTGAGGTTGTTACATTTTCTGGTGGAGGTGCGGGGTAGATGATTCCGAGCCCCCCCACGAGAGCGAAGTCCAAGCACTGACCAGCCGGAAGACGTCGAGCTTACACCGGTGCACCAACGGGTCAGCCGCCGTCTCCGAGGGAATTCGCCAGAATTCGGACCACTCCCCTCTGTGTCAAGGGCATCGGCGACGGGATCAAGCGGCACCACTATGACTAGCCAAGTTACGCCGGCACAGCTCACCGTAAGCCAGCCTGTCATACCAAAGGTGTTCCACGGTGACCCGTTCGAGGACGCCGAAGACTGGTTAGACCATTTCGAGAGAGTGGGAAATATAAACCAGTGGAACGAAGAACGCAAGCTGCGCAATGTCTACATTGCTTTGGAAGACTCTGCGAGAGTGTGGTACGAAAACCACGAGGCATCTCTGACGTCCTGGCAAGAGTTCCGGCGGTAGCTACTGTGTACATTCGGCAACAGTGATCGCCGGGAAAAAGCAGAAGCAGCTCTTCATACACGGAATCAACGTACGAACGAAACTGTGGCGATGTACATAGAAGACATGTCCCGCCTGTTCAAGCGAGCTGATCCCGGCATGACGGAAGACAAGAAGGTGCGTCACCTCATGCATGGGGGTAAAGCAAGAGCTGTTCGCGGGACTCGTTCGCAATCCGCCCCGAACTGTTGCTGAGTTTCGGTCGGAAGCAACAACCATTGAAACCACGCTGCAGCAGAGAGCCCGGCAGTACAATCGCGACATAGCCTGTACATCAGCAGGAGTCTACTCGGCAGGCGTCGTGGATAATCTTGACACCTTGCGGGAGCTCGTCCGATCGGTTGTCAGGGAGGAACTACACAAACTGCAGTCACCCGATGTCTCTTGCTGTCTCTTGCTGAAGTTGTCCGAGAAGAAATTCGGCAGGCCATGCGGGAGCGGCAGAGTGATGCGCCACCGACTCGACGTGCGGCAACGTACTCTGAGGTGCTAGACGGCCCGCTCTCCACTGTGCGCCGATCGAGACGCCAAGTACCTACGTGCAGACAACACGCACTCCGCCCCAAATTGCCGAGACAGCACACAGTGCACCTCGTCCGACAGAGACAACGCCTCGGAAGAGCGATGTATGGCGAGATGCCGAACGCAGGCCCCTGTGCTTCCACTGCGGAGAGGCTGGTCACCTATACCGATTTTGCCGATACCGTCAATGGTCTTAGGGGGATTCGCCATCAACGCACCGTGTCCGCGAAACGGCGAAAGACCATCCGACATTGAAGAATACCTATTCTCGCGTCGGAACTTCGACCCGCCTCGTCGTCATCAACCGCGCTCACCATCCCCCATGCGCCAGCGCTCTCCCAGCCCACATCCCTTCCCAAGCATGCCTAGGCATCGTTCACCTAGCCCTAACCCGGGAAACTGAGGAGGGCGACCTGTGGAGGCGAGGCCGCTGGCGATCAGAGATATGAAGATCCTCCACTGCGATTCCAACGCGACGACGACGACTGGTTCCAGGTAAAGCAGTGCAGTAGTGAAAAAATAACTTCAGACTTGCCGTTGGTAATTGACGGACTAGAGCTCAATGCCTTAATCGATACCGGTGCGGATTACTCTGTGATAAGTTACGACTTAGCGAAGCGACTCAGGAAAGTTTTGACCGAATGGAGTGGACCTCAAGTACGTACGGCAGGCGGTCACCTTATAACGCCTCTCGGCAGATGCACCGCAAATAGTTGGGATACGGGGCTTCACCTACATCGGTGACTTTGTCGTCCTGCCCGTGTGTTCGAGGGAAGTTATACTGGGAATGGATTTCCTGCAAGCTAATGGTGCCATTATTAATTTCCAAAGGTCAAGCGTGTCATTTTCGACGGAACAGGCTATAAAGGTAGCAGCACTGGACGAGCGATACACCACTCCACTGCGCGTTGTCGATGATGACGTGACTGTACCGCCACGAAGCAGTGTAATGGTTCTCGTCAGGAATGATACATTTACCGACTACGAAGGTGTGGCTGACAGCAACATCGATGTTTTCCTGAAGAGAGGCGTTTGTGTGGCACGAGGTGTGATTCACCTGCGAAACGGGTGCGCAGATATCCTCCTGACAAATTTCGGAACGAATTCCAGCACATCGCGGAGGGCACAACCATAGCCTTTCTCCATGAGTTCTTTGCCGCGACAGAAATATGCAGTCTCGAAACAACGTCAGTGGATGTAAAACCAATACCTGACGCCTGCGATGTGATATCTGTCAATCCCCACCTTTCAGAGATTCAACGCCGACAGTTATACGACCTCGTACGGGAATTTAGCACCTGCTTCTCCAATAGCTCCAAGGTACGGCGCACGAGCATTGCAAAACACATAATCATAGCGTACGAGACCACCAGGCCGGTATGCCAGCACCCGTACCGTGTTTCGCCAAAGGAAAGGGAAATAATCAAGAATCAGGTACAAGAAATGCTTGAAGATGATGTTATTCAGCCGTCTACCAGCCCGTGGGCATCCCTCCCCAGTGGTGCTTGTCAAGAAAAAGGACAACACGCTGCGGTTTTGTGTAGACTACCGGAAATTGAATGCTGTTACTAAACGGGATGTATATCCCCTTCCGCGCATCGACGACACGTTAGATCGACTTCGGTGTGCAAAGTTCTGGTCACTAGATCTGAAAAGTGGATACTGGCAAATCTAAGTTGATGAACGCGATCGCGAGAAGACTGCTTTTGTTACCCCGGACGGACTCTATGAATTTAAGGCTCTCCCTCTCCCGTCTGGTCTCTGTTGTGCGCCGGCAACGTTCCAACGCATGATGGATACTGTACTTTCCGGATTGAAGTGGCAGTGTTGTTTAGTGTACCTAGACGACGTGGTCATCTTCGCCGCTACATTCGAAGAGCACATCAAGCGCCTGCGGTCAGTGTTATAGGCAATCCGTTCGGCAGATTTGACAATGAAGCCAGAGAAGTGCCAATTGGGTTTCGATTCGATTTCTTGGGCACGTTGAGCGCCCAGGGTGTTCGCCCTGATCCCCATAAGACAGCCGCCGTCGCATGGTTCCCGGTGCCAACAGACAAAAAGGCAGTACGGAGGTTTCTAGGTCTATGTGCTTATTATAGACGATTTGTCAGAAATTTCTCGAAGATCGCAGAGCCCTTAACGAAACTTACGAGAGAAGATGTGCCTTTCCAGTGGCAAAACGAGCAGCAAAGCGCCTTCGACGAATTAAAAAAACGACTGGAAAAGCCCCCAATTCTTTCTCATTTTGACGAGACAGCTGACACAGAAATTCATACAGACGCCAGTAACATCGGCCTTGGATCCATTCTAATACAGCGGCAAAATGGCGAAGAAAAGGTAATAGCTTACGCCAGCCGGACTCTATCAAAAGCGGAGACCAACTATTCGGCCACAGAGAAAGAGTGCCTTGCCGTCATCTGGGCCATCAGTAAATTTCGGCCGTACCTATATGGTAGACCTTTCAAGGCAGTGAGCGATCATCATGCCCTTTGCTGGCTGGCGAACCTCAAGGACCCATCTGGACGACTAGCAAGGTGGAGCCTCAGACTACAAGAATATGATATAACCGTTGTATACCGATCTGGGAGGAAGCATGTTTGTCACACGCGCCTGCAGACACGGCACTATCAGAAGAGGAGGACTTTCCGTTTGTAGGTATTGTCGAGACTACTCAAGTAGCCGATTGTCAACGCGCAGACGAGGAATTGCTCCCGCTCATCAAACACCTGGAAGGAGTCAACGTAAGAGTACCCCGTATATTTTCTCGAAGCCTCACATCGTTCTGCCTCCGAAGAAATGTTCTCTACAAGAGAAACTTTAAGCCGAACCATGAAAAGGTCTTGCTTGTCGTTCCTGCAACTATGCGGCAAGAAATACAACGAGCGTGCCACGATGAGCCCACATCTGGACATTTGGGTGTGACTCGAACGCTTGCAAGAATCAGTTTGCATTATTATTGGCCCAAGTTATTAGCTTCAGTACAGCACTATGTTAAAACATGGCGCGAGTGCCAAAGACGAAAAACACCAAGTACTAAACCAGCGGGCCTTCTACAACCTATAGATCCACCGAAAGCGCCGTTCCAACAAGTTGGAATGGACCTCCTTGGACCCTTCCCGACCTCTTCACTCGGCAAGAAATGGATCGTTGTGGCGACTGATTACTTAACGAGATACGCCGAAACGGACTCCTTGCAACGGGGAACGGCGGCTGAAGTAGCCAAGTTCTTTGTACACAGCATAGTTCTACGGCATGGCGCTCCAGATGTTGTAATCACCGATCGCGGAACGGCCTTCACGGCGGAACTTATGAAGTACCTGCTGAACATGACCCATACTGCTCACAGAAAAACTACCGCATATTATCCCCAAAGCAATGGCCTGACTGAACGTCTTAACAGAACTCTAGCCGACATGATATCAATGTATGGGGATGTCGAGCACAAAAAGTGGGACGAAATTTTACCATACGTCACCTTTGCCTATAATACCGCCGTACAAGAGACCACCAAGGTTACTCCATTTCAACTAGTCTACGGTCGTGCAGTTACCACAACACTGGACGCTATGTTACTGATAGACCAAGATGACTACCCCCCCCCCCGATCTTGACGACTTTCTACAAAAAAGCGGAAGAAGCCCGACAGTTAGCAAGGTACCGAATATGTCACCAACAACGAATCGATGCCGACCGCTATAACCAGCGAAGACGTGAAACGCGGTATGACGTTGGCGACAAAGTGTAGATATGGACTCCAGTACGCCGACGAGGCCTGTCTGAAAAGCTCATTTGCCGATATTGTGGCCCCTATGAAGTATTACAGCGACTCAGTGACCTCGTTTATGAAGTCAAGCCTGCAGGACATGTGCATTCGAGACGACGCAATCCCACGGAGCGCGTGCACATTGTACGTATGAAGCCATACTACGACCGAGACGAAAACTACCCACCGTAATCGCTTGCTGTGCTATCACATCGTTCCTTCAAACGCATCCGCAAAAGGAACTCTGCATGCAGCCTCATCGCACGCATCGGGACGATGCGACTTGAGAGGGGGGATAATTCCACAGGAAATTGCCAACACTTCGTACGACGCAGACGTTGCACACGAAGCGAAACGCTGACGGCACCGCTACGACAGATGAAACCAGCCGGCTCTGCATGCGCACGAGCTTCGACCGGGCGGCCAACGCGCGTGAGGAAGAAAAAAAATGCCCCCACCTCCCCGAAGGGAAATCGTGAGGAAATGCGAATGCATTTCGCCCGCGCTTCACTCCATTTATATATGGTGGTTGTGGTTCGAAGAAGGAAAAGGCGCCTAATTTCTGCAGCCCGGTCGGGAGCACGGCGCAGCGCCTGTTTTTTTTTTTTTGCTTTTGTTCTGTTTTTTCTTCTTCTTTTATTTATTTTTTTATTCTTTTTGTTCTTTTTTTCTTTTTTCTTTTTTTTAATTTTTTTTAAATTTTTTTCATATATAGCTCCGCCGAGCTCCCGCGATGCGAGCGCCCTCACGCACTTGAAATGCATTCGCATTTAAAACTGGAGATGCGTAAAGCACGCAGCGATGGAGCGGTGTTTCCTACTGGAACATGCCAATCGCTTCTAATGGGCAATGAGAGACAGAAGACTCCGACTGGACACAGAGACCCGCAGTCGGCTTTTAGTTAACGCGCACGCTGCGAGTTTTTATTGTTCAACAACGCACAGGAGAAATCTCCCACCGGCACCACCTTGGAGGTCAAGATCCATTGCCATATATACGGGATGGACAGTGAACGGTTGTGCAGCGCGAGCAGTCGGTTTTTTCAACCAAGAAACTCGCTAGCAGACGCTGCCTGCGTCGGCGTCGCGAGGCGAGAGAGGGGGGGTAGCGTAGGAGAGGAGAGAGAGGGGGGGGACGCGCATGCGCAGTGGGGGTGTGGACGCTGTGGGCAGGGATGCCTAGAGGAGGGAGGGGGGAGCGTATTAGAGGAGAGAGGGGGGACGCGCATGCGCAGTGCGGGCGCGGGGGAGGGATGCCTAGAGGAGAGAGAGGGGGGAGCGTAGGAGGGGAGAGAGGAGGGGAGGCGCATGCGCAGTGAGGGTGTGGTTGCCGCGGGGAGGGATGCCTAGAGGAGAGAGAGGGAGAGAGGAGGTTTTTTATTTATATATTTTAAAGGGCTTGCGCATGCGCAGTATGGGTGGTCACGCCGCCCACCACCACCACCGGATTAAGCTTCGCCATAAGATGCTTCACATCTAACACCTGCCGGCGCTTACCTCCTCAACCTATCCTCCTCCTCCTCCGCGGACAACGCCGGACAACGCCGGGCAACGCCGGATGCCTGACATAGCCCGACTATGAAATGCATTCGCATTTAAAAGACGGTGTTCGAAGTAGAGGCTCGCGAGGACGGTGGACTTTCGGTTCTCTCTTAACTGTTGTGCTTCTTTGGATTTGGGCACAAGTTCGCCCTTAATAAACAGTGTAAATAGAAAGTCCTTGTTGTGAGGTTGTTACAATATGCACTAGAGAGATATGCTGTTGTAATAACACCATCGTGCTTTCATGTGTGCACTTAGACTAATTTTGTTTACAATTTAGGCGATTCTTATACATTCTTTTATACTCTCAATTGTTAGTGAGGATGTGGACCCGCGCCTATTACTCTGCTCCTCCATGTCACTTCGTTTTCCCGCATTAAGTGTGGACCTCCTCCTACCAACGTGCAACTGTGATAGTGCGATGAGGCATGTGTAAGTAAGAGGACTTTTCATTGTGAGACATACCGGCAGGACAATAGAGCTTTCATCATTTCATTCCGCAGTCTTTCCACCTACAAAACAAAAGAGAAACAGCCTGTCACGGAGCTTTCACATCATTAGCTTAGGCTCAATTAACTAGGGGAAATAAATAACACGCTAAAGAAATGATGAGGGTGTTATTTTGTTTTAGCAGGGTAGTAAATGACAGAGTATATCTTGGAGGAGATGAATTTTGTGGTAACGCAAGTTAATTAGCAGGTATCTGAACACTGCAACATGACAGGTCTTTATGCGCGTTTCCGAGTCTATTAGTTGATGTTTGACTCACGATCTGCTAAATTCGCCGCATGTAATTAGGCCTGTTAAATTCTATATTAGTTGAGCCGAATTATTCATAGGTCACAGGAACCGCGAGACACAAATAAATATTATAAAGTTGTGAAGAATGCCTCCGCAGCGGCATTTTGAATATTTACCCTTAAAAAAGAAAACCTGGTATTCCTGGAGATCAAGGCATAACTGTGGTCATTTGTACGAAGGTTTATTTTTACAAAGCGCATGTGACGTTCCTACTCTCAAGTTACTTTGCCAGGGTGGGAATTGCTCTCAGTACTGCATCACAAAGTTCTAAGAAAGGGCACGCAAGGCAGCGTGCGAGTGTAGCGGATATAGAAAGTATACGCCACCGCAAGTGTTTATCGACTAACTGTTGTACCTTGCTTTATTTTTTATTACATCACTATCATTATATTTGCCCACTATTCGTATAATCTGGCAATTGAAGGCTGAATTTTTGCAGAATTCGGGTTGAGATGATCTTTGCAACTGCGAATCTATTTCTCTTATGTGGTCTCAGCCGTATGAAAACTGCAAGTTGCATCACTTGTACAATGAAACCTATGAACGGCTGCGCAGTTGTCAGCACTCTACTCAGCTGTGCTTCATGCATACACTGAGAAATAGTCTGAGAGATCTAAAACGGCCCTACCATTAAAAGCGAGAGAACCTGGATTAAAAATACCGACAGGGACAAAAGCTAAAGACCTGTCAAAGCTATTTGTCCAGTAGACAAACACGCTTAATGAACATCATCCCTTTGTGTGTTACCAATAAATCACAATGACAAAACGTAGTGTACAGGCGGAAGACGTTTATGTCAAATAATGTAACTGCTTAAAGAACCTTTACACATAAATTCGAAACTAATTTTTGAGAGTTATCAGAACTGGGTTAAGGTGTGCTGATCAGTTCATCGGTGTTCCATGAAATAGTGCGTCACTACGGCAATAAATATGGCTGATTCCTTCCTCATCGGAATTGGTATAACACGAAGGTTAAATGTGCCTTCAAAGAAGCAGTTACTTGTTTATTGTGGATTGATCTTGGAGAGCTTGTACAAAGTCGATTGCATGGTTCTTGACAGCTATAGAACCATTTGACGCCCATGATCATAAGTTAAACGTTGCGGTAGCTGAAGTGGTTAACATATACCTGGACACAACATTTCGTGAATCCCCGCAAAACTCACATCAACAAGCATATAACAAACACTTGTACTCGATATGAACTTTTTGAAATCGTCGTTAATTGAAGAGAATCATAGCGTGGTGAGCGCTCCCGGGTAACAGGGTAACCTACGCCGGTGCTCATGCACTGTGTTTCAGCGACATGGGAGGAGGAGATTCGTAGCTTGATCCGGAGAACGCGCGAAGGCATTCCACGTCCTGCTGGCACCTGAAATGGGAAGCGAAGGATAGAAGACCCTATGTTTCCATACTTGATATGTGAAGATATGTTAGACTGTTTTGCATATATGACAACGCGTCTTGAGAAGGTTAAGTGAAAAAGACTTTACACTCTCTGCGAGCTGTGATTTATTTTGAAATCAAAAAGAAAATTCTTTGAGTGTGATAGGTGGCAAGTTTTCTGGGTATTACAAGCAATTAGTTGTATTTTACAGAGCCAAGCAATAAAGCGCATGAGCTACATCCATCCAGTAATTTCGATTATCGCTGTCAAGTAGATTTACACTATAATGAAAAAAAAAACTTTCATACATGCATATTTTTGCGAAGATATGACGTGACTGTGATGGTGAAGAACCAAGCAGTTGAAACGCTGAATATTTCTTCGTTGTGCTTAGTTGTCCCTGCAAAGAGGATACTGAATTTGCAAGCGAAACTCTCGGCTCAATGACAGCATCTTGCGCGGTCGTCGATAATAAGGTTTTCATTGAAACATGTTGACTTTTACAGATGAATGTCTAATCGTGGGTGCCATTTCTAGTACGGTACGTTAGTTCTCGAACAAACTCCAGTTGACGCATCGTGTATGCAAGCGTACGAGGCTGCATAACAACATCTGAAAGTTCCTTTCGTTATAGCAGGGCTGTCAATCATGGTGTTAAATTGTGCGCCAACAAATTTTTCGGTGCTGGCCCTTCTGTCTAAAAGTGCAATTTTTCTTAGTCTACAATTAACTTGCGTTTGTGTGTCAGGACACCCCACTTCTGGCGCATGTCATGTGTTAGGATAGCACTGGAGTGATAAAAGGTCGAGCTTCATTTGCCACTTTGTGTTTCGCTGACATTTACAATATTTATTTTTCTTTGGGTAAACTGATTTCCATTATACGGTACAGACGGTGCACTATTTTTATCTAGTCCTATGAGTTGCTTGCACGCCGTGGAATTGTAGGTCATTATATTGACGTGACAGCTGTTGCGGTTCTGATTCCAGTTAAATATTACAGCAAATTCTTCTTGTACCAATGGAGGAATGAAAATCTGTTATGGACCCAATCTGAAGAAAGGACTTGTAAACACAAGCCTAGATGCTACAGAAGTGGCTTCTCAATGTTACCACCCATTTTCTTGTACATGGAATTACACTATGTTAGCGTGACTAACAGTACACATGAAATATGTGACAGGCACTTTGAAAGTGACCAACGTTGGCCGAACAGAGTTATTGATTTTGTGCCAAGAATAGCGTATAACTAATCACCTTTCGCGTGAATCAATTAGCAGTCTCTACAGTGGCGCGGAGGCCCCTGATTTTCACTTTTGTTTGTATCTGCTAGTGTCTGTCTAGTGTCCATGCGTTATTTTGTTATTTTTTTTCTGGAATATTTATTTTCTGAGTGGCGATCCTTTCATTGGTGCACGCAAATGAGGAGCTTTTTTTCGAAACGGGCTAAGTCCAAAAGCGAAACTTGCACAAAAAAGGCTCCGTTGGCACGTAAATACTTTCAACTTTCCTGTGAAGCAGTAATAATAAATTAATAATCATTATTATTATCTTATTATTGCTGCTTTACAGGAAAGTTGAGAGTATTTACGTGCCAACGGAGCCTTTTTTGTGCTAGTTTCGGTTTTGGACTCAGCCCATTTCGAAAAAAAGCTCCTCAAACATAGTTGTTTGTTTTCTTAATGCACACTACGCCATCTGCGCGAGAGGAGTGCCAAATGGAAGCGGACGTTCGCAATAGTATTATCAAAATGCCTGCGATTTTTTTTAGAAAGCCCTCTCATTGATGGTTTTTTGGAAGGTTATGCTCCAGCTACCTGCGCTCTTTTAACATTCGCCTGAATGGCCCTGCATGGTTGAAAAGTATGTAGTTGAAGAGTATCTGAATATGTAAGGAGTATGAGTACTATGAGTATAATTGAGAAGACATTTGTATCGCTCCAAGCCACGTATTTCACGTAGTCTTAATTGGTGAAATAGATGATCAAACTTCTCGATAGGTGCTGATCAAGCTGCGTAAGCGCTGGTCGCCACAGCACGAGAGCATTAAATGCAAATGCTGGGCCATTTCTGCGGCACGACATGACAATGCGATGGAAAATTCAAAACGTAGACATTTACCATGCTTCATGGCGTCGCGCGAGTTATGTATTAAACAAGTGAACGCACATAGAAGCGCTCATGGTACATCAATATAGGCGTCCCAGCGATGCCTCGGAAGAAGGTTTCGTTTACATTTTTCATCGTGCAAAAAGAAGGAGTGGGGTGGTGCTGTCGTAGTCATACTCACGTCTGACTTCCGTGCGTGCGTCCCCGTGCTGCGATCCTATTTCATCTATTTATCCTTGTAGAAATGAGCCGTGTGGGCGTGAGATACATAATGTCCATCTTGTAATGTGTCCCAATGATGCCTTCAAAGTGGCATTTGACGAGAAGCGGTGATTATTGTGTGTTTTCTTCCGCAATCTTCCGCACGCATGAGGATAGGCCGCCTAGAGACTACAAAATTTTAACCCAATACGACGTATAGTTGATATCACGAGTAAGAATATTCAGCAACGATAGACAACAAGATGTTGACTTGAGATCTTGCATACAACTCGTCTCCTCTTCACTGGAGGGCGCTTGGTCCGACGGCTTAGAGCTGCCGGACAAACTGTGTAGAAACAGCAATAATTTGGCCATATTTCGGTTAACCTGCTTGGATTCCAGTCTGGACTTCACTGAGGGAGTACCCTTCCCGCGCGAAAAGCATTTTTGCGGAGAACACAAGCCATGGCTGCAAGAATATTTAGAGCAATATACTAAAATAAAATGAAGTGTCGCAACTCTGTGTGGCCAGTACGACGCTTCTGATCGGAGCCAGAGTCAGTTTAGCAATCCCTTTACCTCACCACAGATTTTCACACCGGCGCAAAAACGGCGCAGTTTGTACCGCAATAAAACGCGCTGTTCGGCGGGAGAACCGTCATCGGCACTCACTGGATTTACTATTTGCTGTGTCCACGTGCAAAACATTCAATAGGATCTCTATTCTCACATATGACTAGATTATTTGGTGCCCTGAACGAGGTTACTGTGGGAACGACTGCGCATTCGTGGAACATCCATGCTTTTTTTTAGGACCTTGGCGCGAATACTTACACAAGCTGCTATTTTTCTCAAGCTGTGCTCTTGCGCTCAGCATGAGCCACACCTCGCGAATGCGTGGCTTAGAGCACTACAAGGCAGTACAGTGGCGCCCATCATGACATAGTTTCGAGTTATCGAGGGAGAGTTTGGCTGTGCCTGCTAGGACACACCGCTTCGATTTTGAAATTCAAACCAAATTTTATTCAGGACTTTGTTTACAAAAGTTGCGGAAAGAAAATCCAAAGATAAGAGCAAAAAGCTGCTGTGATAGCAGCTTG
Source organism: Rhipicephalus appendiculatus (assembly GCA_030522465.1). Taxonomy (NCBI): domain Eukaryota; kingdom Metazoa; phylum Arthropoda; class Arachnida; order Ixodida; family Ixodidae; genus Rhipicephalus; species Rhipicephalus appendiculatus. The sequence continues at coordinate 63,960 of JALIZH010008929.1, read as the reverse complement.
ACGAGTCTCCTACCCCCTTTTTTTCATAGCATCAAACTTCTGCAGAGCACAGACAGGACAGAATTTCGTCATTGATCTCAAAACCTCAGAGAATAAAAAAAAAATTGCTCACTACATCAGAAATTCATGTTACTTGCTTTCACCCTTGCCCTCCTTTATTTGAAGGAGCTTATTGCAATATCCCTTGCTTTATTGAAGAAAAATTCGGTGTTTGGGAGTACAACCATGGCGCCAGTTATCATTTTCAAAACTGATGTTATGACAGGGCGAAACGCGACCGAGCATGAAAGCAAGTGGAGGTGATGCGCACTCGTAGGCACAGCCCTGATGAGTCGAAAACGTGCCATGATCTGCCCCACTGTAAAACCTTACATGTCTGCTTGGCCCATAGCCTCATTTGCTTGGCCACACACTCCCGCGGTGTACGTCATACTGAGGGCGATCGTACATATCCTACTGTTCCTTGATGCTTAGTTTATGGATGACTTGTCGCCTTAGTACGGCGTCAACGACCCGCTCACGTTCGCTAATGCGTTCAATATTATACACGATAACTGTCAGAGGACCAGAATTTTGCTTCGTCTGTTCACCCTTATCCGATTACTTCCACTTCAAGGTTATTAAAAGCACAGATCCTTCCTCCAACAATAAGTTTCTTGAGTCAGCATGTTGTCCTATTGCTTTAGTAGCCCGAAAATGTTGTGTAGTAAATAATAAACCAAATTGCCGACACCTAAAGGCGCTGTCTACTCGAATGTAATCAAACAGACACAACATTGTCCATTAGGTAACTTGTACGTTTGCACAGCTTATGAATTAAACCTACTAGTGTAACCACGCATAAACCATTTCTTTCGGTAAACCGACGTTAGCATTGCTTTAACCCTTTATATGACGCTATTGAGCGTTACCTGGACTTCGAACAAATGCAATGGTTGTCACAATGCGTTGTCGGAATCATTGTCCCAATGATTGTCGCAATGATTGCCGCAATGCGTTGAACCAGCAGACAACGGACCAGTTTCGGATTAAATGATTCTCAGACAGTGAACGTCAGGAAACCGGTCGCGGGCCTCCAAAACTGCTACTGTTTCTGTAACAAACCCGGGAAAGGGATTCAATATAGACATATAATCGACAAGCGCACATGTTGCATCGATATGATACTTGCCTTCATGTTCTTCCTTTTCATCTCTTAATCACTTTCTCTAGAACAGGGTGGAAGGCGGACGTGCATCTGGTATAACACCGTGACATTATTTTCTTTCCTCCTGTTCCTTCGCATAGTGCATTAAAACGTGCTGTATTTTTTTTTTAGAGTGACGAGGAACTATACCTTCGGTGCGAAATGGTTGCGGAGAGAAGAAACATATCTATGGATACTGAACTATCTTATGAAGAGGCCTGGTTTCTCAAATTTATTTAAGAGAAAATACTGTATTGACCTTTCTCGCTGATTTTAAGAAAGCTTTGTACAACATAAGTAATCAAAAAGTTCCAAATCTTGCGAATATTGGATATAGCATTTACGTATCATTGGATATAGCATTTAGTTTATGCAATCTTATTTTTCACATGACAAGTACTTCATATGGGATGAACATTTATGGTGCACCCTGGAACTTTTTACAGTGACATGCCAGTGTAGTACAATGGGCCATCATTTTCTATATCCTAATTATCAGCATAAAGATAATCTCTAATAAAGCTTAATATCCATAGGTCCAGTTTGCGAAATCGTTTTCGTATGCAATTACCTATTATTTATCTAAAAGCACTAATGAAACGCTTCCGATCGTCAATCGCTGATCTTGTCTTAATATCTATCACATTAATACGTAAAAGAAACTTGAATCGCATTGCTGTAATGCGAACGTTAGATACAGCACAATGGATCTTTCAGGTTACTTTTCAATCGCATAGAACTTGTAACGGTGTTCCTTACGCTGGAAATCCGGTTTACGGAAAAAATTTCTGTGTTATGTGGAACTCACTAATTCTTCTACAGTCGCTTCATGTTTACCACCCGTTTATTGTCAAGTAGTTCTTGCTCGTTTTGTAAAGGCAACTTTGCATTAATTCTCGCTTCATTCGAATAGTCCCATCTGAGCAACATCAAGTCAGAAACCACCCTTTTCTTCTTTTTTGTCATTGTGACATGGTTGACGAGACACGGAACATATCTACGCATACTGAAATATCTCATAAAGAGACGTTATTCTTGAATATTATTTAAGGAAAAAACGCAGTATTGACCCTTCTCGCTGATTTTAAGTCAGGCTTCTACGACATAAGTACTCAAAAAATTTCTAAAGTTAGCGAATAACTAAGCGATCACAGGATATAGCCTTTAGTTTACACAATCTTATTTTTACATGACATGTACTGGAGATGGGATGAACATTCATCATGAATGCCGCAAATTTTTACAGTGATGTGCTACTGTAGTACAATGGACCATTATTTTCACACCTGATCAGCAGCATAAAGGTTTTCTTGAATCTAGCTTAATATAGATAGGTACAGAATGCTATGTAAGAGCACTAATTAAACACTTCAGATCGCGAAGTTCTGATCTTCGCTTAATTTGTATCATATTAGAAGGTAAATGAAACTATAATCGCATTTCTGTAATAGAAATGCTACAGACAGCACAATTGGTCTTTCAGGTTACTTTTCAATCGCATGGAACTTGTACCCGTGTTCCTTACGCTTGAAATCTGGTTGACGGACAAATTTCTGTGTTATGCGCCACTCAGTAATGCTTCATGTCTAGCACCCATTTATTCGGAAGTAGTTGTTGCCCGTTATAAAGTGAAACACAGCTTTTCAAATCAATTGCTGTCAACTTTCATCGACCCAGTCAAAGAGATGACGATAGAAAAACTATTGTACCCTCCAAAGCACGACAGTGCAGTGCGCCATATCCATATGAATCCGAGATCACACCACCACACAGCTGTTATGAATAGCTTCGCATATACCTGTATCTAAAATCTGCAAAATACGCGAATGTTGCATAAACGTACAGTTTTATATTAACATGTTGAAAAGCACCAATCTAACATTCCTACTGTACATATCGTATGCTGTACATACGATATACGCATACATATGGCACGCAAGTTTTCCTTCAGTACATGAATGTACTATCTTCAGGCAAATTCTGACGGACTGTGCAAATACAGCATATTCTTATGCGACTTCGCAGCCGACTACATACCAAGCTTCAACTGTTGCACACACTGGAAGAATCGGTAGAGCCTGATCAGTGGTGTCTTTTCTGCACCCCTCGTTCCGAAGCCAGCCTGATGGTAATATGGTGCCTGGGGGAAACGGCATCCGCTCATACAGCTCAACAAAAGTAGTGGTAACGCGGTGGCTCCTTCGGAGGCACTATAAGTACACCAGTGGCGATTGTGTATCGTCATTTGAAAACGAGAAAAATAATTTCTAGGCATCGAAAGGTAAATTCAGGGCGGTTGCGAAAGGTGAAATGAAAAACATCGTTACACCTAACATGAGCATGTGGCATACGGTTGAAGTGCAAGCAGGTGAGGATGAAAGAAATAATTAAACCAAAAAATCCTGAAAATTTTATAATATTTTTAATTTGAAACTCACAGAAGATTAACAACGCAAGGCATATCTCGCGCTTTCCTAAATAGATCAGACAATATTTTAGGCTCTAACTTCTGACACGGTTGTCGTGTCCTGGCAAGTATGCTAATAAGGTTTATTGTGGCGAGGTTTACGGTTGTCTTTTTTACGATTAACGAATACACGATCAAACACTGCAAGGTTCGCAAAGAGCACAGGTTCTCGTGCATCTGCCTTTGCCATCTTTTTTTCCTTGGGCGCATATGCATTGGTACATCAGCTGCCGAGCCATCTTTTTCCTCGGGCGCATATGCATTGGTACATCAGCTGCCGACAACTCCAGGAGAGAAGCGTAGCCATCCTGCCGACTCAAGGAGCGGGTTGAATAACGTGTACGTAACTCTGCTTCAGAAGGTAGACGTCCATGGTCTCGCGTCCACGATGGTGCAAGTCTGGTGATTGTGTGAGGGGTTCGACAATGTAGTTCACTGGCAAGGTGGCAACAATGACATTGTACGGGCCGTGATACCAAGCGAGATGTTTACACGAGAGGCTATGGACGTGTGGAGGTTCCAGTAACCAAAGAAGACAGCCAGACGCAAACGTGGGAGCTGGTTGATGAACATCATCATGTCGTTTCGTTCGTCCACCTTGAACTTCGCTAGTCAGGTATACCGAGCCAACTAGCGGGAGTATTTGGCTATCGGGCCAATTCAAAAATTTCAGCGCGCTCGGAGGAATCAGGTTGGTATGGGACCATAGTATCTAGTGGGTGGGAATGCTCACAGCCGTAAAAGTGAAGGAAAAGGAAAAGCTTGTAAATCCCTCCCCCGCATTCACAGTTGCTCTCTCCTCCTCCTTTTTTTAGCATTGGGAGAGAGGGTACGAAGCATACACACAAGAGCACTAAGGAAATCAGTTGCACCCTTGACAAACACAAGTCCACTTGTTGAAACTTCGGCTAAAGCACACACCCCGAGTTTACGAATTTCTCATCGCAAGCTTCCATCTTCCTTTTTGTGCCTTTCTTTTTGATTTTATCTCTGTATTGATTGCTTTTGCGAAAACAACTGACTTGCAATTGTTTTCACAAAGGAACTTGTGTGAGAGTGTTCAAAACCCCTAGCGCAGCTTTGCGCCACCCAAACTGGGGAATCCCTATTCCCCACCTTTGGTCTATTAGAAATAACGAAGGAACACATGGGTGGCACACTCCAGTTAGGATCGTGCACGAAATGCTAAGTGCATGAAAGTAGCTGTCTCGGCAAAAAGGTGCGAGGTGCCCAAGTGGAAAGCTTTAAAGGAGCATAACATACTTCACAAGGTACTTTCTAGGAAGTCATTAGGTATTTAGCGGCGGAGTACGCAATCAGCTAAGGCTCGACATTGCGTGTCACTTCTGTACCATGTGCTAAATAGCATCGCTGGCCCTCAATTTTCACAGAATGGAATGACTACTCATTTTTTTTTACCAATTTGTTGTCTGGTTGACGCTATGAGTAAGTGACTAGGAAGGTAGCCGGTAAAAAATTGAATACTTAGGTAAACCACGGACCATGTAGGAAAAGAGTAGCATTAATTCCAACGACTCAAAGAGACATGTTTATTTCATCTTGATCTTGAGTTACCGCACACATTGCGGCATATGTGCGAAGCTGTGTATACATCAATTTGATTTGCTTTCAATTACTGGCTCTGTGCGTATAAGTTCGGCTGAGAGATAATCATTTTCATTCAACATACGCGTGGAGGATTGCTGTTCATGTTCACGTCCGCGAGCGAAAAATTAGTATTATGAATATTCCGATAGCATCTGCAGAATATATCGCTACTATTCTAACTTTTGCGTAAATAGACTGGTTTTCCTGTAGTTTTTTTTTACCGCAATACTACGCGATACAACCAGAGCACAGGGAACAAAGTGGTGTACAACCTCCGGCTACTGGGACAAGAATGACTCGTGGCATAAAAGACAGACTTATTCACTTTGGTATCTGGCCCTGTAGCTATCTGTCTGGTCAAAAAGGAATGACGAAGTGCACACGATACGTTAATGGCTGAAATTTTCGGCCACTGCCTCAATTATCAGTCAATGTAAGCTTTTCACACCGAAGTATGCAACTCTGCACAGGTGAACGTGGCAGTCTCCCTGCTATGTCGAGCTTCACGTTCACGTTCTGGTTGTTGTACCAGTCACGTATGGCTATTCTGGCGCCGCCTTCGTTGCATTGCGCAATGTTTTAAAAATGAAGCGTGAGCAAGGAATTAGGCCGCAGTAAAAATATCGTCCGTGATTTCCCTGATGTGCCTCGTTCACCGAGTGTTCTTACCTTAATCACGCCTCACTGATTTTATTGTTTATTCGGTCCTTTGTGTATAGGCAAAGTGATTTGAAAACCTACCTGTACAATAATTGCGCCACCAGCATTATATTGACTGCCTTAAGGGCTGTATAATATTACAATTTACAGAATATGCAATAGCACTTACACCACTGGTCACCGTTATTTCCGGCCCAGTTCATGAATTCGTGGGTTTTCGCAGTCTGTCGACGCTGGTCTTAAATTACACCACTGCTCAGTAGGGCCCCACACTTGCTCAAGCATGCTGCTGGCGCAAGTGACAAATTTTAATAATTAAACATCGCGATTGAACGATCATGCCAAGAAACCATGTATTTTCCCGCAGTTGTCCCGCTAGTATTGCCCGGCTTCCGTCATAATCCGGCGCTGCCGATACATCCCTTCCTGCGAGCCTCCAACATGTTGAAGCGGTTCTTTCCCTCGAGGCATAGGTGGCCAGCAAGATTGTGGTCCGTAGCTTTCAAACATCGCTCGGGCGCTCCGGACGCGGCCATATTGACGAAGAAAGGCTTTTTCATTCTGTCTGGCCCGCAGGCGACTTCCCGTGGCACTCCACAGCGGCTGTTGCGTGAACCCGGCTCCTGGCAGAAATGTCGCCGGGCAGAGGCCATTTGTCGCCGGGAACAGGCCAGCCGGGAAGTTCCACTCTTCGCAACGATCACCATTGGAGAACCGCAGTGGCCCGTCGACATCCTCACTGCACGTGAATGGTTAAAATCAATCTTCGTGCCAAGATTTCAATATCTACGGCTTCCTCTAAGTTTTATCATGGATAACATACTTGACATTTCTCACAGGCCCAACAATTGAGCAATCACATGCAGAACATTAAAAAGCGAGAAATCACGAAAGCAACCACACAATTGACGACTTTTTTCATTTTAGCGCTAAAAGAGGCAATCAAATGAGAGACGACTGTACAAGAGCTTGTCGTGTCCTCTGACGTGTTTCCCTTATTTAGCGCTATAATCATGTGATCAAGTACTCACCAACTCGACCTGCAAGAAATTCTCATCACCCAAACAATAGCCCTACACGACTTGCGCAACAAGTGATGAATGACAATTTAGAATCCCAAAAGAAAACACTTCAAAGCGGTCACCTAAGCGAAAGAGTTAAGCTGCCGCAGAACACGTGCCGTGCATATAGCATGGAGAACTGAGCACTAGCAGTATTGCTGCTGCTGCAGCTGCTTGCGTTGTATAAATAGCCGCCTAAATCTAAACAGGCGTTTGCGAATGAGCGCCATATGACAGTTCCAAGTAGGAAACAGGGCGATGATAAGCGCAAGCCCACAGACCCCGCTGAGCTGGGCTCATGGCCTGCTAGAATGTTCCTTCTTTAAGCACATTACCCCATATTAGCACACCTCAGAAAACAGACAGCGTGCTTAGGCGAATGCTTTGTTTCGAAGTCGAGCGTAACAGCATGCCATCTAGGAAATAAAACTGAAAGATACGCCACGCGCCCTCACTCATGAGATAAGCTGCAACACATGGTTCATTGGAATTGTACCCCTATGGGGTGACGCCCTCAAGAAGGGACTGCCTATCAGACGACGGGCACAGCTGAGCGTGCTTCGTAAGTGTTCGAAAACCCACACATTTTGTTTACAACTCGGGTCCCTCATACAGCTGAGGCGCAAAGAACACTCACCGCTTGCGCACACCAGTTCGAGCTTTGGAAAGCTGTACTTATGCACGATTAGCTCTATGGGTCATCAAGACTGACACGTGTATAAATCGGATAACATCAAGGCTTAACCGTACACTGAAAAAAAAATGCTTTCATATGCAGCTCGCACACAGCATAATTATAGCTTAAAAGTATATATGAACAGAAGCGTACCAGTTAACAAATCAATAATCGATGGGAGAATAAAATCTGAACGGGTGAGGCCACCTTACCTCTTGCATTCGGTGAAAAGAATATTTCCATCGCATTTCGCCTCGATGGTGTTCGCGTTTGAACCGCAGGCTGCGTCGCAGCTGGCCAGCGACGTGAACTTGTTCAGCCCTCGGTTACAGAGGGCGGTCCCCTTCTGGTCAGCTACCGAGAAGCACGCTCCTTGGGAAGCATCGAAGTAAAACTCGCGCTTCGGGGCAGCGCAGAACGTGAACAAGAAGGCCGCACATTTCTTTCCTGTTTTAGCCTGAAATTGAAGAGCGGTGATTGCTGTTTAATGCTAACTACACCTCCTTTACAGATGGAAAATGACATTACGTTTTATACAGTGCTTACAGGGAGAAAAAAAAGCTTACGCTTCAATGATACTACGGACAATAAGTCCAAGGCGATAAACTATTTTTATGGCCCAAACCCCGAGTGTCTCGTTTCGTGGCCCCTGGAGCGAAACATGGCAGGGAAATGAAGTGGTAAAAAAACCGTGAACAATGCCACTAATGACGTCACAATGCTTTATAGTCTATGATGTCATCATGACATTAGGCGACATTTCCACATGGTGAAATGTCGGCCAGTCACCTCGGTAGTGCAACACTAAGTCAACTGCTGAACGTTCTGCTCGTGGGGAGGGGAGGGGGGGGGGAAATGCAAGTGGCTTAGAAAACCAATTTCATGTGTTTTATCACACTGTTGCTTGTTATGTCTTGCAATAAATCTCGTCCCTGATTGTGTGAGTTCATGCATTGCCAAGTTTTAACCAGGCTTTACCCTCAAATGTTACACAGAGTGCTACAAGCTACGGATCTTTTGCATTTACTGGCTTGCGGTTATTAAAAATCCTCAGAACACGACGTTTTCCTGTAGCAAACGTTTCGACAAGCCTAGTTGTTTGAGGTGCGAAGCATCTTATGCTCGGGGCTAAGTCCGTCCCGCGTCCCGCGTCCCTACCCGCGTCCCGTGTCCCGCGTCCGGCCACTTTCATGAAGTAGGGAAGCACCCATTATGCGAAGCAGAACATTGTAGTAATATGAAGGCCGTCAACCACTACAACAGTCACCAGAGTCGTGGCCGAGAGCACAGATAGGCTACTTAGCAATGGCTAGGCAGGCAGTGTCTGTCGCCCAGGTTGACTCCATTCCTTGATCTTGCTTTGATGAGTTTGGGGGAGGGGGGGGGGCTTACTCCGTCCCTCCTTCCCGCGTCCACACCCCACAGGGCATGCGCGTTCCCTCCCCTCTCTCCTGTCCTACGCTCACCCCCCTTTCTCTCCTCTAGGAATCCTCTACTCTACGGAGCGTCCCACGTCCCCCCACAGCACATGCGCGTCCCCTCCCCCTCTCTCATGTAAGAATCCTATACTGTACGAAGCGGCTCCCGCTTCCCATAGCGCCGCGGTGGTGTAGCGGCTACGGTGCTCGGCTGCTGACCCAAAGGTCGCGGGTTCGATCCCGGCCGCGACGGTGGCATTTTGATGGAGGCGAAATGGTAGAGGCCCGTGTATTGTGCGATGTCACTGCACGTTAAAGAACACCAGATGGTCGAAATTTCCGGAGTCCCCCGCTACGGCGTCCCTCTTAATCATATCGTGGTTTTGGGACGTTAAACCCCAAATATTATTATTATATTCCCATAGCGCATGCACGTCCCCTCTCTCTCCTCTCCTACAGTCCCCCCCCCCGTTCTCTCCTCTAGGAATCCTCTACGGAGCGGCGCGCACGACAGGTGGTGCGACAGCTGCATAGTCCGCTGGGGGCGCCACGGTAGTTCCGCGGTATGAAAATGACGGAGCGCGCGCGCCTCATTCTCTCTCCTGTGCAGCGCCGCGATGAGCGCCCAGACCGCTGCCGTTAAACGAGAGCGTCGATGTTTCTCCCGCTCAAGCTAACAATTGATAGCACCCGTTTCTCTGTATAGAAAATTTGAATCACCTTTTTTTTTTAAACTGCGAGCTAGAGCATGGTAATCTCACTCTTTGGGCACACTTATTCGTTTATCTAGTAAACATGATCGCCTCATCACGCTCGCGATATAAGCAAGGAAAAGATGGTTGCGCGCAAACTACACAAGGGCAGAGAAGACACGGGAGAGCGCAGACATTCGACTAACTTTATTTTACGTCGCAGTCAATATATAGGCACAAGCACCTGCGGTGTAACCACGGCAATCACATCGTCACGCTCTGAACATTACAAGAGGCCAAGCAGGAGCCCCATTTCACAGTACAATCAAAATAAGTTGAAGTTTGGTTAACACAGGCGTCCCCTCTTGTCCAGATATAAAAACCTTGCAAGAGCTCGCGGGCAGTGCTATCAGTGGTTTTGCCCAAATTTTCATGAATAGGAAGTCCATGTCTTCTGTGTCCTTGTGTAGCTTGTCCTTGTGCAGTTTAAAAAAACAAGCATGCAGCTTTTATACGCGGAATTAACGGCGAAAATTGTGATGGCACTTGTAAGCACCTTAAAAAAATTACACCATCTCCCGCTAAAGGGAACCATGTGTAGATGTGTAGCAGCGGGCGCTAACGCTTACATTGGCGGTGGCGTTGACGCTGGTGCTCAGGCGCTAGGGGGGGGGTAGCGTAGGAGAGGAGAGAGAGGGGGGGGGGCGCATGCGCAGTGGGAGTATGGATGCCGCGGGCAGGGATGCCTAGAGGAGAGAGGGGGGAGCGTAGGAGAGGAGAGAGAGGGGGGGACGCGCATGCGCAGTGGGAGTATGGACGCCGCGGGCAGGGATGCCTAGAGGAGAGAGGGGGGGAACGTGGGAGGGGAGAGAGGAGGGGAGGCGCATGCGCAGTGAGGGTGTGGTTGCCGCGGGGAGGGATGCCTAGAGGAGAGAGAGGGGGAGAGGAGGTTTTTTATTTTTTTGAAAGGTTTGCGCATGCGCAGTAAGGGTGGTCACGCCGGCACACCACCACCGGATTAAGCTTCGCCATAAGATGCTTCACATCTAAAACAAGGTGGCGAAAATTATCGGCGTGGCCCTAATGATATTACATAACCGTAATACTTCATCTATTCCAGTCCAGCATCGTGGCTATCACAATTTCATTTTATATTTGTGTTATCACAAAAGCTACTCTTTCAATGCGCTGCAACTTCCACTTCGAACATCGTCAGTCCTAACTGTCTGCTGTTTTTTTTTGTTTTTCTTTTGTCACGGGTAAATTAAATGTTTTTTACTTTTCTCCGATTGTAGTTCACTTACTAATGCCATTAAGCATGAAAACTAGGGCTTCCAATCGCAAAAACAACTCACGAAAAACGACCGTAAGAAAATCATAATAACGCTTACACTGGCGGCGGCGTTGACGCTGGCGCTCATCGCAGCGTTGGGCAGGAGAGAAAACCGGGGAGGCGCAAAGCAGGCAGTGATGGAGCAGTGTTTCCTACTGGAACATGCCAATCGCTGCTAATGGGCAATGAGAGACAGAAGACTCCGACTGGACACAGAGACCCGCACTCCGCTTTTAGTTAACGCGCACGCTGCGAATTTTTATTGTTCAACAACGCACAGGAGAAATCTTCCACCGGCACCACCTTGGAGGTCAAGATCCATTGCCATATATACGGGATGGCCAGTGAACGGTTGTGCAGCGCGAGCAGTCGGTTTTTTCAACCAAGAAACTCGCTAGCAGACGCTGCCTGCGTCGACGTCGCGAGGCGAGAGAGGGGGAAGCGGAGGAGAGGAGAGAGAGGGGGTGACACGCATGCGCAGTGGGAGTGTGAACGCCGTGGGCAGGGATGCGTAGAGGAGAGAGGGGGGGAGCGTAGGAGAGGAGAAAGAGGGGGGGACGCGCATGCGTAGGGGGAGTTAGACGCCGCGGGCAGGGATGGAGAGAGGGGGGGAGTGTAGGAGGGGAGAGAGGAAGGGAGGCGCATGCGCAGTGAGGGTGTGGTTGCCGTGGGGAGGGATGCCTAGAGGAGAGAGACGGGGATAGGAGGTTTTTTATTTTTATTCTTTCTTTAACTGTTTGCGCATGCGCAGTAAGGGTGGGCACGCGGCACACCACCACCACCACCACCACCACCACCGGATTAAGCTTCGCCATAAGATGCTTCACATCTAAAACCATCAATGACGCTGCAAATGATGGCAAAACTGGCACGCGAAAAGCAAAGGGAATTCGCAACCGAACAGTTTTGCGAATACAGAACCCGAGAATAATAAATCGCCAAGCATTTCTCCGCGAACCAAAGGCACACTGAGCGTTTATATCTATCTATCTATCTATCTATCTATCTATCTATCTATCTATCTATCTATCTATCTATCTATCTATCTATCTATTTTGGTCTGCACCAATTAAGCGGGTGCTCTCGTGATTAATTATGTGAAAATAAGTGATAACATGATCCCGTAACTGTTCTTCTTAGTCAGCCAGCGCGGCCTAGAAATAACAAATCCTTACAGTTTACGTTGCTATAGAAATTATCTTTTTTGATCTGTTCATTTTTTCCCTCTTTAAACAGTACGCAACATATGGGAAGTTTGGTGTACTCACCGACTGTCGACCCTCTTACGAGAATCGGCGTTGGTGCCGGCTGCAAGACGCCGGGACGAGTTGGCGCGCATCCAGGGCCCAACGCCACTGCTCCTGCCCGAGGCCACTCCAACCGCCAATGGCGACAGATGCTCCGCAGGACGACCCGTTACCTCATCGTGCTCGGACAGCCAGGCGCTGGTGCGTCCGAGCAGCATCGACGCGACCAGCAGCGCTATGAGCAGCACCGAGAAGATCAGCATGCGGGTAACGTTGCTCATCCAGGCGCTCTCGACTGCCGAAACGCCACTGTTGCTCGTGGACGGTTCCGCCTCCTGTAGGATGTAGTAGCCGCCAACTTTTACGAGTCCCTTCCTTTGAAATCTTTAAGATGTCCTGCGCCGGCCCTAGCGGACAACAGCTCTCATCACCTTTATTACAGCTAAGCTGTCAATGGCTTGGATATAGAAGAGTTGGCGAAGCTTGCACTAAACACTAAGCCACGCAAGCCGTAAAGCAGCGTAACGGGACGATGCTGAAGACTAATCTGCTTGCTTCTACGTTGTTTCTAGGCCTTAGCTAGGGATGAGGGTTTTTTCTAGGTTGATTCAAGGTCGTTGCTAGGCTTTAGCTAGGTGGTACGACGTTATAACCAAGTACTACGACGTTATAGCCAAATACTTAGACGTTAGCGAAGTACTACAATATTAGCAAATTACTACGGCCTTATATCAAGGCGCCGTAGCCGGCCGAATTGTTTGACCAAAGGTGACCCCAAGTATGAATGAGAGATAGAGCATTTATTAACTAGAAGTTATCTTTATTGAGCAGACCTGGGCATCGTAATCATCGTAGACACGTAATCATCATCAAATAAATCTACTCCAATCTCGGCTTTCGGGAACTCCCTCGGGCTCGTCCTGGCACTGAAAGACTTCGAGCATGGTTTCATCTTTAGTCACTAGCATTTCTCGGCTAGTGACTTCTAGAAGCGTCGCCTTGTGTTGCATTACAAAGTGACTGTACCTTTTGCAAATCAATCATTGGCTGTGCAGCTTCATAGCCAAGACTACATTTACTCATTACAGAGTATAAGTCCTCGTAGTCGTAACTAGGACCGGGAGGAGCTTTTACAGCGAAAGTTGTTATGAGATCACAACAAGGGTGCTGTAGTTGTCCGCCCCCCCCTCCTCTGCTGCCGGGACCGCTGCCGCTGCCGGCGGTATCCTTAACTGCTGTCGCACGAAATAAAAAGAAACAATCGCCAGGATGGAACGGGGTTCGAACCTGGGTCCTCTCCGTGCCAGCCCAGTATTCTACCACTGAGCCATGCCGGTGCTCGAAACTCTTGCGCACGAAAACCCTGTACAAACGTTATGCCGGCAAGGAACCGGGTTGACATACGCAAGATAACGTAGTAGAAGAGCAAAATAACAACCAGGTGTCACAGAATGCTAATTGTGTAACCAGGCGTCACACAATATGAATTGAATTATGAGTGGGCCATTGACTGCTCCCAACCCATCACGAAGGGTTCTTCCATAATTCTTCGTCGTCATCAGCCGCTGAATCAATTAATGGAGTAGTGGGTACCTTGCAAGCGTACTTTTATTAGTAGGCCCAAGAGAGTTTGCAACGGGTTCTAGAAATGGCGCTCTTCTAGCTTTCGCTGTGACTGTGCTGCGATTTCCGCGCAGGCCTGGCGTTTCTTTTGTGTACCACTGCAAAGTAGTGAGATTTACCTTACATCTGGGGCACAAAGCCGTTTATGATGAGTGAACCAGTAGGGAATCTATGAACCGTGATGCGGCATAGATATTAAGGCAGCTTAAAAAGCTTCGCTGTGAAATATATGTGTCCGAGGTGTTGTCAAGAAGACGCCATCAACTCTGCCTGGGCACACCTCGAGAGATGGTGTGACCACGCCTCGCACCCATCTAGCGCATTAAAGGTAAAATGAATGCGAGTCCAATCGACGCCTCCAGTGTAAAGTGACGGACAAAGATCGGGCCATGGACGCTAAGGGTAAGCGCAGTACCTTCCAGTATCGTCGCTAAAGCGAATACGAAGGTGCCCGTCAGCGAGTTGATTACAACCCAGACGAGTGCTTCCCGAGCTTTCAATGAGGTTGTCGGTAATACCTCTGTGTGCTGGTGCAGTGCGCATGTGTGATCGTTTGTGGCCGGCCGAACACAAGTCCACCATCTTCGGCGTGCGTGACTATCTACAGCGTCACTGTGCGTGGCAGACGATCCGGCAGTGTGGTTCATCAGACTGCCCTGTGGAGGTGCCACGCGCGTGGTGTGCGGGAGGTGTCGCGACACGTTACATGAGGGTGCTGTAACCCGGTTAGCCTACCCGAAAGGCGCTGTGTCGCCCCACCCCCCCCTTCCTCCCGTACCCGAGCACCCCCCAATAACAAAGGTCGTCGAGGAAAGACTGGTCTAGCCACACCTTCCTCTCATAAGCGTACCTTACTTAGCCAACCGCAGTGGGCAGTATCAGATCAAGGGATTATTGATGACGTCGATAGGAAAAAATGGCTGGTGGAGACAATGTAAATATAAGACAAATAGCTTCGCCTGTCTTCCATCTTTAAATAGTCCAAGACCTCTGAATTTTTAGGAGCGAAGCTCCTTAGGCTCGCACGATGTCCGTTGTCGCTGTCGTTGTCGTAGGTCCCCATTGGAACAGCTGCGGCGCCGCTCCGAAACCCTCTCTAAGCAAGCGTATCGATCATGGTCAAAACGTCGTGCCCACAACCGTTCGTAGAGAGCACGCAGCGCACATACGGACCGCACACAGGTGTTGCGCTGCGGCGGCGCCGCTCCGAAACCCCTCTCCGAGCAAGCGCACGACGTCATGCGCAGAACCATTCGCAGAGCGCGCGCAGTGCGCACACTGACCGCGCGCAGGAGTTGCGCTAGCGCCGCGCCGCTCGTACCTAGAGCGCGCATACAAGCCGTGTACAGCGCGCTGCATTGCTCGCAAGCCACTCGTACTTACACCGTGCAGCGCTAGCGCATCGATAAATGGCCCTACGCTTAGTAAAATAAAATCACGTAGCTGGCTTCCAAGGAGCTTCGCTCCATCATCAGCATTCACTTCGTCGATCTTCAGTAATTTTTTTTTCGAAACAGTTAGCAGTTTGCCATTTCCATCAAATCATACACGAAAAATTATCATCGCTATTCCGCGTCTAGTGAAAATAGAGAAGCAAGCTACCCGCAATAAACAACACTAACCTCGTTACCGGACAAGTCGGGGTAACCTTGCCCCGTGGCCGACTGCGCCCAGAAGTCTACAGGGGCTGCTGGCCAGTAAGGAGATGCCGCCCATTGCATCTCGAATGGCAAATGCCCAGCGTGGCGCTCACGATTCTTGCGAAGTGGCCTCGCCATTGGTGCCTGTCGGACTGTTTACCGGATCGTTGATTCGTCGGTAGTTGTTGTTATCCTCTGGACATGGCTCATACCCATTGGAGAGGATTGGTCAATTAGTGGGTGAACTTATCCAATGATATCTGAAGTTTAATATACGCGTTGGTAGAGTAGAGTAGAGTAGAGTAGATCCTTTAGACCGTGGCACACACCCACGCTGGGGGGATTGGCCAAGAACCGGGTAGTTTAGCAAGAAATTCTTAAATATTAGGTTAGATGTCGATTTAAAGATGAAAGGAGAATTAATTATTCAAAAATTGCAAATATTAATAATATATGAATAAAAATACTGAAATAAATGTTGATGCGAGCAGTTTGATTAAAAACAAGGAGTTTAGAAAATAAGGAAGGCGGATAAATTTATTCTACGATCTAAACCTCTTCGATTCTTTAATAAACTTCTCCAAGGCATTGGCAACCTTCCCGTCACTGTGGCCAAGGGACAAAGCCCCGAAAGAAAGAACATTTGGTACATTTAGATCAATTCTAAGGATTCGGAAAACAGCACCTAAAGCACTTTTGCGCAATGTAGAGTACCTATTACAGGAGATGAGGTAATGTTGTGTTGTCTCATGTACTCCGCAGAAAGAACAGCAGACAAAAATGACTTCTTCTTCTACGTCCTCTTCTGTTGCTGTGAAGCAAATGGGTGGCGACCTGCCGGCTCATGCGCTGTTGATCATGCTGTTCCGTTAGCTCAAGTGTTTCTGCCGTTCATAGAGGCGTATCAAGATTCGGGCGAATAACTGCCATGAATATGTATATAAATGACCCTGCAGTAAATTAAGTGGGAAATAACCCATTGAATAAATGGATGCGACAAAACTAATTATGAAGGGGTAATCGACCTACAACGTCACTTTCGCACCCTAAATTTGGAGTACTGATAACTATAGGAACCCAGACCTTCCCCAACCCCGTTGATCTCAGGAGAATATACCCAGACATTTATCCAGATGATACCTGCAAATTATGCGGCTGGACTCACGCATCGCTCAGGCACATTCTCTGGGAATGTGCTATTATATGCGAAAAAAATGCAGTCTCCCCAGATGAAGGTGCGGCGCGGTGGACGGCCGCGCTGCGCAGCTCCAACCTCCAGGATCAAGTGTGGGCCATCCAGCAAGCCCGTGAGGCGGCGAGGAGACAGGGTCTCCGGTCCTCCTCGAGGGTGGCCTAGGCCCAGGCCACGAATTTGCCGGAGCTTTTAATAAAGTTGTTACCACCACCACCACTGGATAACTACGCAAGTAAGGCCATAGCGCAGAGTTTCTCACTAGTGCGTAGATGTGTACTTGGCGCCACAGCCTATGCGAGCAGTCTGAGAGGTGCTGTGCCGTCATGACAATAACGAAGCGTGTGTCTGCGAAGCTGGTGCTGTCAGGCGCTGTTGGATGAGGGCGTCGATGCAGCTGCACAAACAACGGCCACCCTATATTTAAAAAAAAATGTTGTACTTTTAGAGAACCGCTATTATGCTCAAAGTTTGCAGTGTTTCGTACATAGAAAATTAGCGTCATCATGGACCGGCACGCGCTCTCTTTTTTATTGTCGTCTATATATTATTCCTCTTCTGCTTCGCTCCCAGAACATGGGCGCACATTTCTCCGGCGTATTACGATTTCACCAAATTATGGGGATGGTGAAACATGGTTTTCGTGACGGCTAGCTAGAGTCGAACGCTGGAGTAGGCTTAGTTTCGTTAGGGAAGCTCAAACGGTGTTGTAGACTGAGCAGGCTTGGCTTCGTTGCAGAGGTTCCAACCAGAGTTATTGAATCATACAAGTTGCGAAACTCCCCATAGGCTCCATGTATAAAAATCCAGACACGTCATCGGCCGAAATGACGGGAGTGTGCTGATTGTCGCGTCATCTGTTGGCCAAAAAACTAACAAACGCCATTTTTTTGTGTTTTGCATTGAGCAGGGCCGTGAGCGCTGCCGCATTCTGCCAAACAACATGGCAGCGCCTGCTAGAGCTGCAGTTTAGCTGCAGAGTTCTTTAGACTTTAGAACTTGGTCTTGGGTGAGTTCGTACCTAAGTTTGCTGAACATGTTACTTTGACGCAATGCTAGAAACGTGAAAAAGGACAGAGGAGCTCCTCTGTCTCTGCCCGAGCAGCAAACGTGTCGTCTGCAATCAAAGTTGGCCGGTGCCATCGGAAAGACTCCGCTAACATCACACCAGAAAAGAAACGCAAAGAGCGCTTGCAGCGTTACTTGCGAGTAAATAGCAATGTTCCAGTTCTTTTGTCATCGTAATTTCATAATTATATGGTATCCCAGCCTGTGTCCCATTGGTTTCGCGGTTACTGGAAGCGACCGCTGAGCGCTAGACATAGCGGCCAATTCACGATAAGTACTGATCGGTACTGATGTGCTTTGGTTTGCACTCCATCGCATCAGTGTCTAGTTTGTGCGATCATCGTTCACGTCGTGTTTGTGAGACAGAACGTGAACCGCAGAGCGGAACACTTCAAAAGATTCGTGATCTCCAACTTCCCGCCAGTAGTCCGTCCTCGAGTGCATATCTTCAAACGAGCGAACGAGGAGTAGCAGGAATAATTAAGGCTCAGCGAAAGAATTAAAAGCATCGTAGCATGAAACTGCAAACACCACCTTCGACGAAATTGAACTAGACGCTTTGACACGTCTTTGCTTACGCCTCTGCACAGCGAAAACAGCTGACAGCGGCGCCGTTTAAGTCAAGGCCATTGCGGCGACAACGCCAGTGTTGCGTGCGGCGTTGAGCAGCATGCAAAGAGCGCACGCAGGGGTAGCAACTTAGTGTTTTGTATTGCCGCTCCCAGATGGCGCGACAATCTGGTAACTCCCGCAGAATCGGCCAACCGCGTGTCCGCGTTTCGGTCGGAACGCAGTTTCGCAACTGGTATGATTGAATAACTCTGTTTCGAACGGTGTTCTAGGCTTGGCTTTTACGAACGCTTCGAAACGTGCAAAGGCTTAGCAGGCTTTTTCATAATGCTGTCAAGTGGCTTGGAAGGCTTGGCTTACTCGCTAATTGCTTTGGAGGCTATGGTTAGTCAATCATCTTTGGACGAAGGCGGGCTTGACGACATGCCAAGATGCAGATTAGCAGTTGCTGAGAAACTTCACTCTTGTTCGGTGGGGGGTCACACCATGAGAATGCCATAATGGCTTGGCGGTTTAAAGCCGGTCACCCATTAGAAAAGGCACGCACATTACCGCGCCGCGCGTATTCCCTCATGAACACTTAGTGGGTGCATCACAACTACGAAAAATTATCACCCCCGTTAATGTTGCCTGTTTAAAGTCTGTAGATTATATAATCCCCCCCGACTCTTGGCGGATCCCCCTGAGTGGGTAGACGCCAATCATCCCAGGAGCATCATCATCATCATCATCACCTACAAAGGGCACGTACATTAGTGCGTGCATTCTCTTTCACACTCGTGGTGGGTACGCTGATGTCAGGACAGTGCTGTTGAAGAGGGCGGAAACCATTACCTTTACTATAGCTTTGAGGTGCGTGTATGTCTGTCTGAGTGTGTTTAGGTGACTGAACTAAATGGCAAAACAAAGGAAACATAGCGCGATAAGGATGGGGCCGTATATCGCTATCGCATTCAACTCTTAAAGGCAAGTCTTAAGCGTCCCTCCATTGTTCTTGCTCGATGCATGTGCCAATATTGGTGCTGGTAAAGAAAAACCTCTAACAGCACAATAGCCAGCGCAGTCGTCACGACAATACTTTCGCAATGCCCTATGACATGTTCTTCTAATGTGTGGTCGGCTTATCTAATGCGGCGTGTAATGAAGTGCGAGCAGTACGATATTTAAGACTAGGTAAGAACTCATGTTTCATCGATCATTTGCCTGTAATTACCTCTTGCCATCGATTAATCGGTCCACCCCCTTGGCGGGTGTGCATCATGGTGTTATCATCATCACTCCAACACTCACCGTCGTCATCAGTGCTCGAGATGCTGTGAGTGAGAAGAAGAAGAAGAAGAACGCAGCCGCTTCGAAACGGTGAGCCATTGATGCGCAGCAGCAACAATAGCACTGGTTCTAGCAACCTGAAAACACCACGGCGCTATCTCACGTAGGAGCCGTAAATACCTGCAGCTTTGTTGGCAATAAGCCATGTTTAAGCGCGTACCGTAGGAGGCTAGTAGGAACCGATGTTGGCCAGGAAGGGTTTTCCGCCGCCTCCAACGGGCTGTGGCAGTTGCTGCTCGAGTAACTGGACGACCCCAAGGCTCCAGCCATCGGCACCAGGCTCCATCTCGGGCGTGAGAGCCAGAACGTCAACTCGCAAGGCGCTTATTAAGACTGCTTTTGCCTGTACCCGCTCCCCCCTCTTTCTTTTTTCTGTTCTTTTTATCCCGTCTCTCCCTCTACATTCACCGCAGCCCTCCAAGGGCATAAATGTGAATAAAGACGTGTCAACAACAACAACCTATTACTGTACGATAAGTGATCTATCATTATAGGTTGGCACACGTATAAAACGATTTGCAGGAGTTCGTATACGTAGCGCACTGAACACTGCGTTTCCGAGTTTGTTCACGCGATCGAAAATGTCCTATATCATATCCTTAGGTCACGACGGAATTCTTGCTCACGAGGTCACAAGTGTAAACCGAATAAAGTGTATATTGTCCGTTAGCTAAGAATTACCCTAGCCCTAATTTGTCGAATGAAACAAAGTAATTATTCGCCTCTTTGAGGCGTTTGTGTTTTTGTGCTCTCAGCCCAAAATGTTGTGTCGTGTGGATTTGACTTCGGTTTCAGTTTCGTGTTTTTTATTGAACGAATGCCAGGTGGCGCCTGTGTGTGATAAACCGTTCATGAGTGTAAATGTCTTTTCTTTCGGTGTTCTGCGCCGAGACCTCGTGGAGTTGGCGTCTCCGCCGGGTGCTTCGGCGTGACCGCGGCTTTTATTCCTTCTGCCTGGCCAGCCTGAGGAGCGACGCAACACATACCGTTTAAAGCCCCGAGACACTCGGAGTATCTTTACCTGGCCTTTAAATGAAACTTTAGTTCAAGTGGAATGGTTTATAGATGGCAGGAATTTGTGAGTTATAGACAATTCGTCTTTTTCTATTGCTTGCAGGTCCAACTATCGGAGCTGTGAAAAAAAAAAGAGCCCTGTGATGAAAACGGCTGGTAAGCTTAGCCAAGGAAAAAAACTTGCTTAACGATGCTCCCGCTTTCGTAAATATGCAAGTTAGGGCAGCAAGAGAAAGTAGGGCATATGCAGGGTGCTTTAAAAGCAGCGCCAAGAACAAGACCAACAAAAAAAACAGGCACAAACGACGCTGTACTTCCAACTCATTTTATTGAAAGGAAGATTTTAGCTTCTAAATCAAGATAAACAGCTTGAGCGCAATTCATTACCAAATAAATTATCTAACCTGAGAATGTACTGCGTTTAGTGTGGTTGCTCCACATTCTTTAATGACACGGGGACTCGGTTTTCGCATAAAAATGCTTGTAATAGGGAACGGGGGGAGGGGGGGGGGGCTTTCACATTTCCAAAATAGGAAGCAAATGAATTCAAGAGTCTCCTGTAGCTTTGTCTAAAAAAAAACAAGATAGGCCTGCTTAACCAGGGATAACTTTGGGATTTCGTTCACAAGTATGTATGAGACATGATGTTTCGTTTTTCTGCTTTGAAATAGATACTAGTGTGTTCGACAATCAGCATGCGCTCAAGCTGATTTTCTGCTTTAAAAGCTAAACTATTCTTTTGCATAAACTTAGTTGCAAGCACAGCGTGGCGTGGGCCTCTTTCTGTCTCGGTCTCGTCGTTTTGAGTTGTTAAATTGTTTTGCATTTCAAGCAATTCGCCCAGTCTGCCGTCCTACTTCGGTTTAAATATGCAAGTTAGAACAAAGTCAGTAAGGCAGCTTGCAGAAACAGTAGGTCAAGAGCTTGACCATTAGTATGAAAATATGAGCAGTCTCTGTTTGGACACATTGAAACTGCTGCCAAAGGAAGAATCTTCGGCGCCCCATTTGCAGACAATAGAATGATTCGAAATAATAACTAAAAGAGACTTAAACGATGAGAAATTGCTCACTAGAGGGTGTCAGCTGCTACTGCAGAAGGTGTGGAATAAATAATGTGGAATGCCATAGCTTCTGGAGTACTTGAAGTCGCACTCACTATGTCGATAAACAACAAAGATAACCTTTAAATCCACGTCATAAAACTACCCACATTTCTTAAAGTTTGAAAAATGGAGGGATTACAGGAGTCAGAGTTTCTATCACTGTTCTGTGGAATATTTTCCGCGTGGGTTTAGATGCCGCCACAATGGGCTATTAGCTTTTGTTTTTTGAATTTTAGGAATTCCGAGAACAACGCTACGGCAGGCATATACGAATGAAAAGGGTTCGGTTGGTACTTTCAATGTTTCATGACCTTCTTAATTCCACATCGCCACACACAAAAATCAGAGGAATCATTCATTTAACAGTCAATGATAGCCATTGTTTCAAACGTAAAATCGTCTACATATGGGAAACCACCAGGCGTAAAATACTTGTATGACTTACATGCTCTATTTGTTGTACACAGCCAAAAATATCGCCATTATATCTTTGTTGTAGCCTTGTTGAATCAAACATTGTGTCTCGTAGCTAACGCTAACCTCATGCTATGTGATTAGAATGCGTAGCTATGAAAGTGGTGTTTCAGAAATATTCAACCGGTCCAGAAAGTCTTGCGCACACGTAAGCGTACAATTCCGAAATGAAAAATCTGGGCGCGTGGCACAGCTTTTCTAGCAAAGCAGATATGACATATAAACTGGCCTTGTTTTAAGGCACATAAAGTGTATTCCAAAGAAGGTGATCGCATGGGTTTACATCGTAATAAAAAGAAACGTTAAATCGTTCTAGATACGTCGAGTAAGACATCCGTAAGTACGTTTAATTGCATGTTTTCAATTTCGTTATGGTATCTGCCATATTCCATTGTAATAATTTGAAACGGTTTTAATTGCAACCTTTGTTTCCTTATACACCAAAACCTTTGAATAGAAAAACATTTAGAAAGTCTTCAAAAATAGATAACATGTTCCAAGGTTCACGCCCACGCTAGCGTGTGTCATTGTCTTCGTTAGGTAAGCAGCGTCAGCCACGTTAGGCCTCGAGCTTTGCTGTACTTAACTAGCCTTTTTATTGTAGCACATGTGTAAGCCCATTTCTGGGAAGAAATGCAGACAATGCCCTGTTCATTTAAAGAGCGTGATAGGTGTCGATAAGTGTTGTCACATTGTCACTTGTTATTGCTCTTTTGTCAGTTGTTATTGCGTGTTATTTATTATACATCGGCCCTGAACAATGGTTCGTAAGAAAGGAATAAAAGAGACGCACGGTGACAGCTAATTTAATCGCCCCTACACGTCGCCTTCCGACTGATCTTGCTAGCAGCATGATCATCGTTATGAATTGCCCTAGTCTCTTCGAGCCAGTCATTGTGTCGTAGACGATCTTCCTTGTAAATATGGGGATTCTTAGCACCTATAAAAAAATTCTTTATAGGAGAGTCAGCACCTCACGTAAAGCGAACAAGCCTATGCCGCCTGACGCCGCAAGCGATAGCGCTAAATTTCCAGATTATCATCTAAAAATCATTGAACAAGTGGTTGTTAAGGTCTATTCACGCATAACGTTTAATAAGTACAGGAAGAAACAGCACGTGCAATCATTGTAGACAAAAAAAGCCCGAAAAACACACTGTGCCCCACCATTCAATGCTGTGCATTGTACATCTCAACTGCTTGTGAATAAAAAAAATGAAGCAATATTTAAAATGGGGGGAAACGACTAATAAATGCTGAGGTGTTTCTTTTTTTTTTTTTTTTTGTAAACAGGAGTCGAATTCATAAACCTGTACGTCCCAAGTGCGTTTTTCCCCTGACCAACCAGTGTAGTGAATGATATACCAAGGACCACAACTAGCTGAAAATCTTTCTTAAGCTCAATTAGAACGTAAAACGGTCTCGTGAATATGAGCTCAGATGCGCCTTCCCTGCATATAAGTTCCTCTATATATGCGACGTCAATTATTCAGAAGCCACAGGGAGTGCAAGTCATTTGATTACGAGCTGCGCCATGACTAACCGGGAAGTTTACCAGCATATAAATTCATTAAAAGTGTTGTCGCAAAGATTCCTGTTTTTTCTCGGGAAGGCTTTGGCAGAATACTTCTGAATCAGGGCTTGGGCGCTGTACTTGCAAAGCTTTCATTTCGTACCTGTCCTTTACGAATTCCTAAGTCGCCTTTCCTAAGGGTCTGCAAAGGATCACACGTGCTTTCACTCTCGTCCTGGGAACGTTTCTGGCGTGAGACATTTGCGCGAATAATGGCCCACATCTTCACATAGCACAGTGTAAAACCAACAGCAATTGTGTCCAGGCAACAAAATGCTCGAAAAGGCTGTCCTGCGAACATTACCTGACAATGTAGAAGCCTGTAGTTGCAATCGCAACCTATACAGTGATCAGCTAGATCAGAAGCACTACTCACAAATACAACAGAAATTCGCTTTTGTTGTCCAGCCAACGTTCCATAAACTTTATCTGTTCTATGTTCTCTAACTACTACAGCCAGGAACATTTAAATTGATGTTACGTTCGGAGGCAAAGCGGGCATATACTTTTCTCGAAAATTTCCGCTTTTGAATAAACAATGCATGCATTATATTATTAGGGAACACAAGACTAGTAAATTCTGAGGTGTTTTGTAAACAGTGGTTAGGTTCATAAAGCTGTACGTCACCTGTGCGCTTTGGCATTCCACAACCGGTCAATTTTTGCCGGAGGATGCACGTATTGACTCACCTAGCGTCGTCAGCTGAAGTGAAGTATGTCGAACTGAGCTATGTTGGAAAGCAAAAATACTAGTTGTGGCCGGCCATTTTACAGTCCCGTTATTCCAGTATTCATACAAGCATTGTAAACTGGCAGAATAGACTCTCACTTCAAAATTTGCGCACACGAAAAGCGTCTCGACTGTATGTCCCATAGTTCACGGTGCGATGACACATGGCTGTGAATCTTGTGGCGGTGTATTCTGTGAGACGAAGTCCGACAGGTCGCACCGGTACACACGGTGGAACTTCATCGAAGCAAACAGGTGGTTAGCCATTGCATAGTGCGCTTGCGTTGATGATAGCGTGGAAGATCTAAGGACGTCTCCAAGCTCACCAATGTCATAGGCTACTGCGCGCTTTGATAAATAAACTGCGGGATAACGTCGCCTCAACCAAACGACAATGAAGCTATGAACCTATTTTAACCAGGCTGGGCAATTGACACAAAAGGATCATTCAAAGTTCTACATCAACGGTGTCTGCTATAAACTCAATCTCACTCCAACCAATGAATGAAACTGAAGAATCTCAAGGCCATGCAATACCAGGTCGGCCTAAATTTGCCCAAGGCACCTCATCTCTCATGACTTTTCTCCGGGACGTTTTTTTTTTTTTTTTAGTGTTATCGACCTGCGGTATGAGACGGTGGCTATTACATCACGGAAGTTAACTCGTACTGCGCATCTCGCATACTAACTAAATATAAAAAGCAGCGTAGAATCGGGCTGCAAATATTTCGGTTTAAAGCTTTCCGCTAAACACTCGCCAAGTCAAAAACCGCAGTTTAAGTTTACGGTCCAAGCAACATGCACTGAAGTTATGAGCTTGTGGTTTGTACATGGTGTGTCTTACCTTAAAATAACTGAGCCATCAAGGAAGTGCCGCTAAAAGCGCCAAAACGAGGACGTGGACTATATAGGACGGACAAACGACAGGTGTTTGTCCGCCCTTGTCTACATAGTTCTTTTAGCGTTTCACCCACGTTAATAATGAAAACACGAACTAGAACAAACAAACAAACAACCGCCCAAACAAACGACGCAGTCGCGCGATGCAAAATCTTTGCAGGCCAGTGAGTCTAGCACCAGCACGAGCGCGAGCCAAGCGACCATCACAAGCAGCGCCGGTGCCGAGCAATCGGCGAGTGAACCGCAGGAATGGGCATCAACTGCGGTTGCCTCATCAGCCGCGACGATTCTGCCCGAAGCGGAGGCTGCGCCGGCCGGAGAAGGTGCAGCAGCGGCCGTCGCAGCAACCGTGGTGTAAGACGGCGGATGTGTTGTCTTTATTTACGGGCCTGAGTGATGTGATTTACTTTATGGCGAGATGCAAGAAAATGTGCATCGAAGCTACAGTGAAGATTCGCACGTTTTTTTATGGGTAATAAATATGTAACGATTCGCGGGACAGCTGACACAAAAGGAATAGAAGCACGGTCGGTGAAAGCAAGCATGCGCTGTGGCTGGCTGCTTTTACAGCGGAGTCTTATATAACACGCCTGCCTGATCTTCAACCGCCTGTCCGCGCCCGACAACGAACAAAAAAACCACATGACCTCCTCCAAGAGAGCGCTGATGTCACTTAATGATGTTTCGGATATCATGCGGTCACGCATTGCTAAAATTCGTGATTTCATCAATATTCATTGTAGATTCTTCAGAGGTGCGCGGGTTTGGTAGGCAGAGACATACCAGCTGTGAAGAACGCCGAAGAGAACCTTGACGAGAGTGCGCTCGTCAGCACCGCCGGTCACCTACGTTCAGAGAATCGAATAAATCCACCTTATAAACTAAATATGAGCACTGATGTGCACAAAATTCAGCTGCCAGTCGTGGCGATAACCAAGCGTTATCAGTACCCAAGTGCATTCCTAAATGTAAACGTTTCTGTTAACTTGATATTCTCTGTTGCGTCGCTATTTGCACCGCTACCTTCTTTTAGCATGAAGGAAATGCTCTTGTCATATTATATCCAAATTTGATTTGTTCTTCTCGACCTCAACATTTCTTTTTCTAAAACTAAAGGGACACCTCTTTTAATAGATAACAGGTAAGGGCTAGTTTTCCAAGACCATTTATAGTTTACTTGTTCACCGGGCACTGTTACACTTGGTCTTGCTCTCAGGAACAAATGCAGTGGCAGCATTGGTTTTGAGATACTGGAGGTTATTGCATATTGGAGGGCCTGGATTCCCAAAAGCAACTTGACGAGCTGAACATTTCCAGCCCTAATTTCTTACTGCATATCCGAAAACAGGTGTCAAAAGCAAAATCGTTGCAATAGAAAATTAACTATTGCCAGATCAGAATATCCATGTTGTTTATTTGTACGCTCGTTAAAAGTTCGAAAATCGTCGTTAAGTAATTTTTAGTTGGAACTTTATGCATGACAAATACATTTTCAAATATTGTCCACTTCCTTTACTAATACAATTCGAGGATTACCACTGTGGTGTACGTTACGAAACAAAGGTTTAAAATTTTGCCGAATATATAAAAAAGCAATAGCTAAGAAAAAAAGACTGCCTTTAAAATTTCGCTTCATCGTGCCATCACAAATTCTACTTAGCTTCTAAAACAGGAATATAAGGCCATATCGGAAAGCTTTTAATCCTATTTAATCTTCCCTGTGGCTGTGTTAACTTCACTTTTAATTGCATATTTAACACTATCGAGTGAGACATGCTTTGATAAACATTTTCCGCGTAAAATAAATTTCTCCAAATTAGGGGAAATTCAAAAGAAGTGCCGTGAAAACGTTCCACATTAACTTTTGGGCCAAGCAATGCACTGCACTCAACTTCATTTCAGAAGGAAATAACATTTCAGTAATTCAACGCGAACTGAATGGAAGACCCTCACGTGGTGCATGTCTGCCTGTGTGGCAATCCATCACAAAGACTGTTGTCTATGGAAAGCACAAAGCAGCTCTGATTTATAGCGAGATGTCTGGAAATATCTGTCATATCGTATTTTGCACTCAGCAATCCCTTCTAATGTACGCACCTTGCAATATGCTTACCATTCAAGACCTTTTTTTGCGTGCTGAGAGGTAACCCACGATTCAGTTCATGGTTCAACTACCTATTAAAATTTTTCCATCATCCGTTATGGTAATGCACCTTTACGATAGAACGCTTCCCATCATAATGGTGGATATTGTTGTGGATGTGGTGGAGGCAAGGCTGGTGCCTGACTGCATGAAACAATCCCGGCCTAAGACATTTTGTCTAACGATCAGATTCAATTAGAAGTCAATGCCCCTACGTGCAGTTGACTACCCTGAACGAGAATTGAAAGAACTTCAATAAGCATCAACAGCTGGATAGTGAAAGGGGCTTCACTGAGCCAGGAATGCGCCTACCATGTCCATCTTTTAATGTGTTTAACTGTTCTCTTTCGGTCACGGTTAACGGTAGTAAACTGCACGCGTATGCAAATGTTTCTCGCTTGATAGGTGGGAGACACAGCATCGCCCAAAATGTGTCTACTGCGTCTACCACAATTAACACTATTGTGATTCAAGACGTTCCAATATTATGGTAGATCATGGTAATAAATAATGAGTCGATTTTTTCTAGGGTTATCCTCTTATTCCCTATGATACGAACTTTTTTCCAGCGTTCCCGCAGAGGCTGGCGATTCTCTTTGGCCTCTGTTTTTGGCCGCCTGCTTCCTGGTCACCCTGACCGTGGCGGGAGCCATCGTGTTCTACATTGTATTATTGTGTAAGTCACAGGCCGTGACGTGTAGTGCACGGCCTCTCGACGGAAAAGTCATGCTGTTCGTAGGTTTGGGGTTTTAACGTCCCGATGTGACTGGCCATGACACGCTGTGATGGAGGGGGCTCCGCGTATTTTCAAGCTACTGGGGTTGTTTTACGTGGACTGAAATTGAAATGCGACCTCCGCGGTCAAGATCAAACCTGCGTGCATTGGGCCGTCAACCAAACACCGTAAACACTGCGCCGACACAGGGTTCCTACTTGGCGATATTTGTAATTTAAAAGGTCATGTAACTAAGAGAAGTAAAATCATCGTTCTTCTTGGGTTGCCTTGTTTTAAAGCATTACTCCATACTTTTTCTTACGTGACATGCACAATTACAATGTTTGCAACAAGTTTTGGCCTAACGCTCTCCATCACTTCCCCAACTTGTAATGAACGCAATAAACAGCGAGACATTTAAAAAGACAGTTTGCTTTTGTAATGGTTGCCAACGTCGCTGAAGATTGTATGCCAAATGTTACAGCAAGGTTACTGTATTTTTTCGTAATTCGGAGGCTACAGGATATCGCAACGCCGACACCCTGCCACAATCAGTGCCCTCAACAAACCTCCTTCTCCTAAACCTGTTGAAGCTGACCTTACAAAAGTCCCGCGCTTTCCTGTTCCATTTTGCATACTTTCCTGCATGCGTACCCAAGGCATGAATAAGAACAATGGCGCATTTTCAGCACGGTGACAGAGAAATGTCTTGTGCACTTTCTCTTCTTTCTTGACATTTTAAGGCGAAAGCCTTTAATGTCTCCTGCTTACGTCCGTCCGCCCGTTCGGCGTCCGTCCGTCCGTCCCTCTGTCCGTGCCCTGGCACGGTGCTAGGAGGCCGCCCGAAGCGACTAAACAGCCACCAAAACATGTCCATGTTGTGTGACCACTTTTTGGCGCTGTCCCTAGAAAATTCCGAGCGAGATGTACCTAGCCCAGTCACGTGGCTCTACCAGATGTTCTCTCCCTCTGCAAGTGTGCGAAGACCCACGTATGTGTTCGCCCCAGTGACTCAGGCGCACCGCGGACACTGGCAAAATACTGACCGCGAAGCGGCATGTCGTAAATTATGGCCGCCTGTGACTCGGGCGCACCACGGACGCTGGGAAAATACTGACCGCGAAGCGGCACGTCGTGGCTTACGGGCGCCCCAGTCACTCGGGCGCACCACGGATGCTGGCGAAATACTGAGAACCACGTACACAATGACGCCGTATTGAGACTGCTGGTAGCCTTAGCAATCTCACGAACTTCGTAGCATACACTCGCGAGGTAGCACAAGAAAGCAGGACACACATACACAAAACCTTTCAAAAACACACGCCGTTGAGCGCCTCGCCCTTCGTGAACTCCACTAGGAAATTTCTGCGTACACCTAGGTACACCAAGGAGCTAGTTTTGCTCGGTAGCACAGGGTAGCCAACATGAACCACGCCTACGCCGCTATCATTGGGCGATGTTTAGGTGGCTTTTTAGTCTCGTGCGAGTCCGACGCAGCGGTGCACAAACGGACGCTGGCAGCGTCGGACTCTACAGCGCTCGCGCTTCGCTTCCGTAGAGTGGCTGTGCCCAGCGAGTCCAATCATGCAAGGAGGGAGACGCGTGCATCGCATTTCATTTTGACCGAGCCCCGTCTCAATGAGCACAGGCTTTCGCGTAGAACACATTGGAATTTACAAAGCGTCCGTCAATTTAAGCGATGGAACGCGGATGGCGTCTGCACGATGCGCACAGCGCGAGAATACGAACGCATCCGAAAGAGAGGCAGATTAGTCTTGCGTCATATATCGATTCTCCGTAAAAAACTAAAAAAAAAAAGCCGGCAGATCCCACGCACTGCGGGAATCGATGTAATGCGAAGCAGCCAGGAAGGAGCAAATCCTGCTTTACATAATTTGCATGCCATGTTTTACATGTTAGGAACTGTCATTTATGTTCGTCATACAGTCATGTCACTCAATACCAAATTTGGTGTATCTCAAGCTAACGAAACGGCCGGGAGCGCGCCATGAGCGTGGCATGCAAGTCATGTCGCACATGACAAGTCATGATTTCCATATTACCACTTCTCATTTATGTTCGTCATACAGTCATGTCACTCAATACCAAATTTGGTGTATATCAAGCTAACGAAACGGCCGCGAGCGCGCCATGAGCGTGGAATGCAAGTCATGTCGCTCATGAAGTCATGATTTCCATATTACCACTTGTCATTTATGTTCGCCATACAGTCATGTCACTCAATACCAAATTTCGTGTATCTCAAGCTAACGAAACGGCCGCGAGCGCGCCATGAGCGTGGCCTGCAAGTCATGTCGCACATGACAAGTCATGATTTCCATATTACCACTTGTCATTTGTGTTCGTCATAGAGTCAATAACAAATTTGGTGTATATCAAGCTAACGAAACGGCCGCGAGCGCGCCATGAGCGTGGCCTGCAAGTCATGTCGCTCATGACATGTCATGATTTCCATATTACCACTTGTCATTTACGTTCGTCATACACTCATGTCACTCAATTCCAAATTTGGTGTATATCAAGCTAACGAAACGGCCGCGAGCGCGCTATGAGCGTGGAATGCAAGTCATGTCGCTCATGAAGTCATAATTTTTATATTACCACTTGTCATTTATGTTCGTCATACAGTCATGTCACTCAATCCCAAATTTGGTGTATGTCAAGCTAACGAAACGGCCGCGAGCGCGCCATGAGCGTGGCATGTAAATCATACTTTTCATGACAAGTTAGTCATGATTTTCATGATATGACCAGCCATTTATGTTCTTCATACAGTCATGTTATGCCATACCAAATTTGGTATAAATCCCATAAACGATACGGCCTGGAGAGCACAAAGTCTTAGGCGGCTAGATAGCTAGATAGATAGATACGCTCAAAGTCGCCGAAGTTCGCTAAGAAATGCTTCGCATTTAAAAACATGCACACATTCACTTTGTGTGCCATCCCACTGAGAGAGTTAAAAAAAGCACATGGTATAGTCAGTCGAATGGCCACAAGCTTTCGCCGAACACTTTGGAATGTGCAAAGTATCCTTCAATTTTTACAATATAATAATGCAAGGTATAATACTACTAATAATAGGAAGAAGAAGAAAGAGGAAAAAGAAGAATACTTATGGGATTTTACCCACCGGCATCTCGATAAAAATTTCATTAACGACGCAGTAGTGGACTCCAGACTAATTTCAAGTGAATCTACTTCTGTGACGTATTAGTCAGACTGTAGTCGGATGAAACTTCAGAAATCAGCGACATTTCCCCCTCAAAGGCTGATGCGCGCAAGCCTCCAGCAATGGGCGCGCACTGTAGACTCGCGTAATGCTCCGCAGCGTAGCTGACCCCGCCTTCGTAGAACATTCCCGAGTGCACGTGCAGGATTTTTTTACAGCGAAAGCTGTATATGGCTAGGAGAAACGAAAAACCGCTCGGCATCTGTGTCACGAGCGGTCTCCATTGGCTGTACTATCAGTTACGTCGTTCTGAGCGTCGTACCCAAGCTCGCGCGCCAATGACGCGCGAGCTTGGGTACGACGCTTGCAAGGTCAAACGCTTGCAGCCACGGCGCGCCCTCTGGCGCGCCGAAGAAACGGCGTTGCGGGCAGAACCGCGTCCACGTGATTGCGGGAGCGCGTTGGCCGGGGCGAACGCCCGCTTTGGGCGAGAGTTTCTCCAGCGGCACTTTGGCTTCGGCTGCGACGTCTGTGACCGCCTGTGGTTCGACCACAACCTGGCAACGATAATTGTGGATGGCTTGAGTGCAGCGTCGGGTTGAACCCACTGCTAAACACTGGGGCCGCACATTTCAACTTCGCTGGTTAACCATTTGTACGGAGTGCTTGGGCGGTGATTTTTTTTTAGGGGCGAAGCTCCTAAGGGTGTGGGTCGTTCCCTCCTCTGTAGTAGTAGTAGTAGTAGTAGTAGTAGTAGTAGTAGTATGTATGTAGCCAGCTCTAGTTTTAAGAATTGCTCACTAGATGGCGTTGGGTGTATATGTCCTTGGAAATAATATCACTAGATGGCGTTAGTGGTTCTCGTATAGTTGACGATTAAAGATGATATATGGTGCTGTTATAATTGGGATCGTCGGGCCGACGCGGTACTCGGAGTCGAGCACCGCGTCGCGGAGCATGCGGCGGCTCCGGTACTCACGGCGGCACAACCCATAGCCAAGGACGCGTGGCTTTCACAACTCACAGCACAGCAGCGTTCTGTGGAGATGCATGTGGAGGCGAGGCGTTGCGTCGAGCACTGGTGTGGACTTCGGCGTTTGAGTAGGTGGCATCGTCTTCCTCTGTCGTGGAACGCGAAATGGCGTTGTCGCTGAGGCTGGGGAGCGCCCGGAACACAAGTCGGCGACGCTCGTGCCCAGCTCACGATCGAACACCCAGGATCATGCAAAGACGTGACACGTGTTGTGAGTGAGTGAGTGAGTGAGTGAGTGAGTGAGTGAGTGAGTGAGTGAGTACAACTTTATTAAAGGTCCAGTGCAGACGCTGTGGTTGCCCCGCGCCACCCGGCTACTCCCACGTGGGGACCGGCAGGTCTAGCCTAACGGCCCTGTTGCGGGCGCACTGGACGGCCAGGATTTGGTCCTGAAGGTTCGGGCTGCGCAGAAGCGCATCCCACTCGGTCTTGGTGTAAGTCGCGTCTTTGCATGATCGAGTGGGCAATGTACGGGGGGATTCACGGTTACCCGAATGATCCCTCTGAGCTTCGCCCACTGACCATCATTCACTTCAGGATATGCTGTGATTTCTTTCATTCGCGGAGGCGATTGGCTGCCGCTCTTGGGGTTGTATGGGCGGGGCTTCTCCAGGCTTCTTATATTGTACGCGACTGTAACCAAACGTTTCTGGTCACGCTTTACCCTCATCGTTATATGCGGGCGTCGAAACTGTTCGAATTAAACATTTCATCAGTAGGACCTTTGTTTCGTCGAAACCTCGGGAAGCAGTTTTACGAGCAAGCCCTTGCGTGCGTTTTATTTCTTCTGAAGAATCAGGTCGGCTTTTCGAACATGCAGCTGTAGACGACGTGCCTCTAACGACAGTCCGAACGCACACCCCAATGAGCACCTTGATCCCAACAACCACCACTGAGGAATCAACGGGGCCCGGACCAACAACTCGAGCTTCCCCAGTCCCACCGGTAGTGACTCTTTCGCCCACGACAGCTTCGGATTCAGACTCAGACACGCCGACTTCGACGACAGACTCAGACTTCACAACTTCAGACGCTCCCACGCAACCAAGCACCATTCCGCCGTCAAGTAAGTGGGTTTACGACGTGTTTTTTTTTCCTTTTTTTTTTTTACAGAGAGGGCATACTGCCCCTCAAAAGCACATCACGTTATTGCTTCCTTCTAGCGAGTTCCGAAGGCCAATGCCGCAGCTTTTATAAACGTCATCATGACCGTTAAGTGGAGGATAAATGAAGGACAACGAATGGAAAGATTTTGGCCGGAGCTAAAGAACGCGCTCTGACGCAGAACAAAGACACTCTTTTAGAACACTCCAAGATAAAATCGGGTCTAGTCGAGCTATTGGACGTAACAGAGGAGGCGGCCACACACTGGTACTGAGGTAAGAATCGCAGGCTGGGCGAGTTGGTTTAGCAAACTTGAAGTGTAAAGCGCGCCGAGGTCAACGGACATAGGGAGAGCACACACACACAGGTGTCTGTGTGCGTGTACCTCCCTCTGTCCGTTGTCGTCGTCGCGCCTTACACTTCAAATAATACTGAGGAATCGCCAAGAAAACTCTTGTGACACTGCCTCATTATTTCCTACTGGCAAGGCAGTTTTTATTCATAACTTTTTACGCTTATCAAAAGCTCAATAAAGGTGCATAGTGGGTATATATTGCAAATAAGTTCTGCGGAAACCCGCAAGGTGGCGGAAGGGTTAATAAAGGGAAAGTAGACAACCACCCATTTGTAGCACAAAGCCACAAGGAAATCCATACGGATTTTCTCAGAAAGAGAAATATGCGTATGGATATGCGTAGAGATATATGCGTGTTAGATCGTTACCTAAAAAAAAAACATCTGGTCTTGGATTATATCAAGCATGCTACAATGCAAATAAGATCATAATGAGGAAAAGTAGTGAACTTCTACTCGGGAAAGAAATCTGCAAATATGCTTGGTGATATAGGATGACAATACAGGTAATAAAACGAATAGTTTGTCTTTGACACTCCATTTCATTCTTGTAATTGACGGTGACAATAGGAACACCAGGGAATGGAATAAAGCCTTAAACTTTTGAAGAAAAGTGCAGGAACGTGCAGCAAACATTGGCGCTGCACCATAACGCTTTGTGATGACACGGTCAAGGCGAAGCGCTGCAACAGCCCGTGGTATATGGGTATGTCCCACACGTGTCTGGAGAAAGGGGTTTGGCGACGTACGCGGAAGGATTTTCACTTCATTCATGTCTTGACCAGACAGTGATATTCCTCAAACTGTCTCTCCCTCCCATACCCAATTTGGTCTACACCAAGTTAAAAAGGCGATCACGAGAGCACCTTAGACGTAGGCGGCGGGATAGATAGATAGATAGATAGATAGATAGATAGATAGATAGATAGATAGATAGATAGATAGATAGATAGATAGATGGATAGATAGATAGATAGATGGACCGACTGAATAACACACCGACGGACGGACGGACAGACAGACAGACAGATAGATAGATAGATATATGGATAGATAGATAGATAGATAGATAGATAGATAGATAGATAGATAGATAGATAGATAGATAGATAGATAGATAGATAGATAGATACTCTCCAAGTGGCTGCACTTCGCTAAGAAATGATTCGTACATAAAAAAATAGTATGCGTGACCTTCGGTGAGTCCAGAGTGTCAACGTATATGCTGCTTCCAGCGCGGGCCCAGTGCGCCGCACTGGATGCAGTGGCGCTCCGCGGGGCGCAGCCACACTGCGCCACATTCACCATGACTGTTGTCATTGCTGCAGGCTGCAAAAGCGGAACATAAAACAGTGCGTCCTACATTCTGTACATGCAGCACAGAGCAGTGAACAGTATCGTAATGTAGAATGCAATTTAGCTTTGTAGTTTACAAAGTGCTGATATGATGAAAGTGCACGATCATTGCGTCAATCACA
Source organism: Rhipicephalus appendiculatus (assembly GCA_030522465.1). NCBI lineage: Eukaryota > Metazoa > Arthropoda > Arachnida > Ixodida > Ixodidae > Rhipicephalus > Rhipicephalus appendiculatus. The sequence goes on along the minus strand of JALIZH010008929.1, from coordinate 28,374 downwards.
GCTGACGCACGTGCCAATGTGTCTGCAGCTTCCAGTCGGACTGGGACACCAAGCACGTCCGCGCCAAGTACGCCTTCAAAAACAACGAAAAGCCCAAGTCCACCAAACACGACAAGTACGACCCCTAAAGCTACGCCAAGCCCAAGTTCATTAACTACACCAAGTACGACCACCACAAGTACGACCCCGAAACGTACGCCAAGCCCAAGTCCATTAACTACAGCAAGTATGACCACCACAAGTACTTCCACAGAAGAGTCCACCACTACGACACCGAAACCATGTAAGCCATTCTACAGAATATCATAATAACAATCGATTTAATCATCGTTCTCCTATACAAAATCATCTCTCCCGCCTGAGGGTATGCGAAAAGCTAACTTAAGTGGGGAGCACTTTAGGGACCCAGGCTGTCGTAGGCTGTCATCGGTATGCTCTCGTCATCGCTTGGCGTAACGCAAGCAAAGCCACGTTTAGCATACTTATGTATGTATGCCAAGGGGGTGGGTAAGGAAAGTGAGGCTGTGGAGGAGCGATGTGACGGCGAGTACGATAGAAAGCAGGAATGAAGAGGGTAAAACAGAGCATAGTCATGGATGACTTTAGGCAGGCAGAAGCACGTATAACATAGCCGTCTATAGCAAGAGGGGTGAGGAAAAGTGAACGTGACGAGCATGGAAAGGAGGATGGGAGAGGGTAAAGCATAGCACAGTTATGCATGGCGTTTGGCAGGCAGAACCTTATATAATACAGCCACTTATAGGATAGGCATGTGTAACAAGGGGATGGACAGAGATGTAAGGGTGAGGAGGAAGGGAGTATGCTGTCACCGCATGCCGGTACTTTATACCATCGCTTGGCGTAACGCAGATAAGCCATGAATACTATAGCGAAATAAAGCAAGGGGATGGGAATGGAAATTGAGCATGACGAGTAGGGAAATAAGTATGGGAGAGGGTAAAGCATAGTTTGGCCAAGTATGGCGTCAGTTAGAAAAATACTTGTGTACATGGCATATTCTTGAATAGTATGGTATAGTAAGGGTGCAGCAAAGCGAAGTGAGGCTGAGCTTGAGGTGAAAGGGTAGAACATAGCATAGCCGTGTGTAGTATAGTATAGCAATAAAGAAATTACACCATCTCCCCATAAAGGGGACCATGAGGCGATGCGAAGCAGCGCGGAGGGTGCACAACGCGTTTGCATCGGTTTGAATAGGTGTTCTCGCTAATGTTTCCATTAATGTTGCGTATTTAGTGTTATCGTTTGTGTTGTGTTTGTCTTCTTATGTTAACGTAGACACTAAGTCAAACCGTTGCGTTTCGGCATGTCGAGCCCGCGTATCATCCGTAGCAGTTTCCCTCCCGACGTTGCCGTTTGCGCTGGGCTTCCCAAGCCCGGAGATCGGGGTCCGCTTGCCAACGTTTACGTTTGCGCTTCGGCGCGTCGACCCTTCCGCTGCTCCACCCGGTCCTCCGCGATTTCTGCAGGCGGGAATGTGGGGAGAGGGAGGTTGGCTACGGCGCAACCAAAGATGTTAGCTGGTGTGTGGAGATGACGTGTATGGAGAGGGTTTGCACATGCGCAGTAAGGGTGGTCACGCGGCACACCGGATTGAACTCCGCCATAGGCTGCTTCGCATCTAAAAGGAAACGTGAAAATAGGTTGGGTAGAAGTGTAGAGAGAGGAGGAGGAAAAGGTGCAGGGGAGAGGGCTCCGCTGCATCACAAAACAAGCTTTCCTTTCTTAGTTGCCTGATTGTAGGTGATGCAGGCCGCCTGGTAAGGACGCCAGGGTCCGCTTGCCCGTGAATGCGAGCGTTGCTGAAAGAACGCAGTTCCTTGAGCAGCGCTGGCAGGCTGCTATCTTTCTGTCTACTTCTATCCCGGTGTCTCGTTCAAAGCGCACTTTGAGTTGATATGCTCTCTTACGAAGTGGGCCCCGCACACACTATTCTTGCGTTCGCCGCGGAAGTACAGGTTCACTCCACACTTTCTACAGCTTTCATGTTCAATGCAACTGCATCCTTTTTCATCTTTTGTTGCCTTTAAGTGGAGAGAACAGACATTGCTGTGTATATCACGTGGAAAGCTGAAAATTAATTCACCATTTATTTTCTCGACACGCACGAAGATCTTACACCGTCACGAGGGACCTAAGTAGCAGGCCACAACACTGTCGCCCAGCAAACAAGTGGGAATGCGGGAATACCAGCTCGTGTAGCTCACGTTTTCGGTGCACATTTGTTCCATATCGTTGTCCTTGCTTTGTCATGAGCGGACGGGTGCAGTTTGCAGAGGACAGTTGTGCCGTATACACTTCCCCCTGTGGTGGTATTGAAAATGCGTGCGTGATTGGGGGGCTAGGTTTCAAGTGAAAAGTGCATGTTTTCGCGTATACGCGTGAAATAGCCAGACGATGTAGCAAAATATAACACATGCGGACAGAGGTTCCACGAATTCCCATTTAAAAATGACCACAGAAGCTGCCTTCAAAATAGCAGCATTTCATGTTGGTTCAAGATTTCTGTGTAGTTACTACGAATATCGGATGTTCCAACTTTTTTTTATGTCGTCAAGGGCGTTCTCCGCGCGGCAAGAAAACAGCATCACAGAATAATGTGTTACCCGGAATAGTTCCAACAGACATGTAGTGCTCCTACTTGAAAGAACGAAACAGCATTAAAGCTTCAGTATGGAACTGGCGTCCATCTTAATATGCTTTATTGTTAACTTCATCTCCCTCTTCTTTCCTGCGCCGGCTCTCGTGTTTCTTCATCTTCTATCCAAAGGCTCGTACCGCTTCACCCTTCCCGGCTTCTTTTAATTACCCCTCCTGAAGTAATACTTGAAGACATTTCCAATTGAAGCACATTCAACTGATCCACGTTCACCAGTGTACCAGACAGTCTTCAAAATTCCGTTCTGGGTGGCTCTCTTTGTCACAGAGTAAGGACCATAAAATTTGGCACTGGAATCTCTTATTCCTTTCCTCACTAGTACGAGGTCGGTGACTTGAATGTCTGGCATGTCTGATCGATGTCTCTTGTCAAAATACTTTTTCATTCGTTTTCCGTACCTCTCCTCCTGTGATTTTTTGTGCCTCTCCTCGACAATCTTGATATTTTCCAAGAGTCCCAACTCACGGTCTGCCTGCAGAATAGGGGTCTCTCCTGAAGAAGCGTACTGTGGACTGCACCACAAGCCACTTGTGTAGGATCGATTATGATGCTTTACGGCTGCTTGTAAGGAGCATTTCCATCCACCAGGAAAACTACCGTACACCTTGATGTACTGTTTCAAGTCCCGTTTGGCACGTTCTGCAAGTCCTGTTTACTCCGACTGAAACAGCTGCTTGACTTAGCGATTATGCTTGTTTGCGAAGCAGATTGTATGTTCTGAAGACACTCCAGGAGGTCGTCTAGAGTTCTGGGTGACAGTATTTGCACTTGCTTCAACACTTCAGTGTGCAATCCATGCATTATGTTGGTAATTTTATCCTCATCAGAGAGCCACTTGTTTTTTCCAGCGGCATATTCGTAGAACTCAAGCCAAGTTTCTGGACTTGAAGACACACCGTCGAAGGCATCAGGTTCCATGAATTTAGTCACCGGTTTCTCAGCATTTAGAGAACTTATAAGCGACGTCACTATCTGGTTCTGTTGAACAATCTGTTCCTGTTGCATCTGAAGAGCTTTCAAAATGAGGCTCACCTCTTCCGTCGAAGACCGTGATCCTGAGCCTTTTCGACGCACTGGTTCAAGAACTAGGCCGTTGAAGGTCGCCACACGCAAGTTCACCTTCACGGCACCTTTCCGTCGTAGTTCAGTAGTGTCCACGGCTGCCGTTTCCACAACCACGTTCACGAGTTCTTCCGAGCTGAGCTCACGAGCTAAGCCTACCGCTGCCTCATCTTGAACTTGGTACTTCGAAAAGATGATCTTCTCCGCGGAGGTCTCGTCAAGGAAGAACGTCATCCACATATTGGCTTCTATTGCCGGCTGCGCCAAAATAATGTAGTGTTCCTACTTGAAAGAACGAAACAGCATTTCAGTTCCATACGAAACAGCTTCAGTATGGAACTGGCGTCCATCTTAATCTGCTTTATTTTTAACTTCATCTTCCTCTACTTTCCTGCCCCGGCTCTCGTGCTTCTTCATCTTCTATCCAAAGGCTCGTGCCGCTTCAAGATATCTATATGAAATAACAAGAACACCCCGTAGAAGCACTCCAGAAGCCTGTTGACACAAGATATTTTCAACAGAGCTTCCTAAAGGCCACAGGGTAACAACAGCATGCTATATCCCAAAATACGAAATGATGTCAGGATTTCATGTAGTCCTGTTGCATTTCTGAACAGGGCTTCTCTCGCCTAAAAGATAATGAGACATTATATTCGACCAAACAGCAGCATACTTGGCGCAAAATCTGAAAAAAGCATCACATCGCGTAGAGACATAGAGCGGGCCATTTCAGTTTTACCCCAAAGCGTAGCCATACCACACAGTCGGCGCGAAACAAATTCAGATCACTACGCTTGGCGCCACAGTTAACTATCTTCTACATTCTCTATGCGAATAAAACAGCGCAAAACTTTTGCCAGTACAGATAACTACAACACAGTTACCGTCTTGGTTTTAAATAGCTGATTATCATGAAGCGCTAAGGGCCACATTGGCGTTGCTATTATAGAAGACAATCAACTAGTTAATCAGTGATCTTAGTTTTCAATGAAGGTAAAATGTTAGAGATCTGTGTGCTTATGTTCAGGTACGGGTCAGAAAAATTTCAGTTCGTGGAAATTTCCGGAGGCCACTACTATGGCGCCTCGTATTGATATCGTGCTCTTTTAACCATACAAATATTATTAATAATAATTAGTTTTTGAATACCAATAAGCAACGTAAAACACGTTTGAGTGTTTGAGTAACTCACTTACGGTACCAATTCGGCATCTTTTTTTCACTGAAATCCGATTGGCATATCAGTGATCACTGTGAGCGATTGTTTTTCGTGATATTCAGATGGTACAATATTGCTCCTATTTATGCGCAGCGAACATCCTTGGCCACTCATTCTTCTGCACCACATCTCTTGGACTCGTTCCGATTGCGGTGCCACCTGACGGTGTCTGCGACTACGTGTTCTTCGACTCACTTTACACGGGCAACCGCTTCAAGCTAATCGACGAGGCGCCAGAGGACGGACTTCTGATGTATCTCACGGCCGCAAAAGACTCGGACAAAACAGAGCATGGAGTCGGCATCAATGTCCAATAAGAAGGTGTTACCTGCGTGCTTAATAATGCTGGTTGCTCAGGTAGCTGATCCCCATGGCCTCTATAAATTACGCTGATGAGAGCTTACGCGAAGGATCCTCTCACGAGAGCCTAAATTATTTAGAACTTATTAATCGATGAGCGTGTTCCTGTTCTCTGTCCAATTTTGGCATTTATTTAAGTAAATGTTAATTCAGTTAAGAATACATTACCAATCGTCAACTAAGAAATGTGATATATATATATATATATATATATATATATATATGATACGTAGATTATGAAGAGTCTGGCTTCGGTTGCCGTAGAACAAAATAGGAAAAATATATGTACGCTTCTAAAAAACTATTTATTGGTGACGTTTCGATCGGAGACCGATGGGAGACCGTCTTGATGAAGATCGGTCTCCGATCGAAACGTCACCAATAAACAGTTTTTTAGAAGCGTATATATATATATATATATATATATATATATATATATATATATATATATATTTAGATATATATATATATATATATATTATGTGTGTGTGCTTGTGTGTGTCTGTGTGTGTGTGTGTGCGTGTGTGTATAGATATCTGTGTGCGAACTATTGATTGAGACCATTCGATATATGATTGTCATTATTAATATCCATTTTTCGTCTGCCGCACATTGACCCATTTGACTGGTTGGCATTGTGTTAGAGGAATTAGCAAGGCGCCACCTTGTTCATTCATATTTGCACATCCTTTGCGCAAAGCTTTATCTAACTACATTACATATCAAGGTATTTTAATGTGTTGTTTTGTTTTACGCAGTAAAACGGCAACTTGGCGAGTTGGTATCGGTTCATATTTGGGTGTAACAACGCACAACAAAACGAGCAGACTGATAGAAGAAACGACGCACACAAGAAGCTCTGACTCGCAAGGGAACGGTTTATTGCACATTACACATAGACATAGGCAACATGTAGGTTACACGTGACATTGAATGCCGCCGTTGTCTTGTCTATTTATGATTAAATCGTGAAAGCACCTGCCCGGAAAAATCAAGTTCTTTGTCAAACTGATCAACTGAAGCTTGGATTTCAATTTTGTTCATCTTTAAGAGGGGACGAAGCTCTGTTATTTTTGTGAAATCAATCTGCCTTGCGGAAGTTTTTCGGAAATTTCTGTAAACATATTTAAACAAACTTATCATTATTTTCCACAGTACTTGCACTACAAGGTAAAGCTTTTCTTTCTTTCTCAACCCTGATGAATTTTAATTATTTGATAAACACCAGCTAATGACTGGGAGTTCATTTTTACCGCCCACGATCTAAGATATAGCTGCTCTTACAACTAGTTTGCTTTAGCCTCTGGGGTTGGCCTTTTAGAAAAACCACGTAGTTTTGAAAACTAACTTTTGTATTGTAAGTTACCATAATGACCCGTAAGAAATTACCTAATTAGACGGTGTAAATTTGTCATTCCTCCCTGTCTGAACGAGATATCTGACATCTGTTTGCAAAATGAAAATCTGCATTCAGTGATGCACATGCATGCCATATGACAAAATAATAAATACAAAATCTTTCAAGGCCCTCATCATCCGTTAACAATATGATAGGTTTCTAACACCTCTCTGTTAATCTAATGCGAATGCTTATAAGTTACCTTAGTGCTTCTGTACAATGGGGAGATTCCATATGATCGCTATTGCATAGCTAGATTAGCACTAGCCGCATTCTTCCAAGAAGCATTATGTTTCTTCAGTCTAGTGTTAATACGAAGTCCCATTTGTCCGATATATATTCAACCACGCGAGAACGAAATTCTGTACAGATCACATACACTCAGCACATTCTTTGGGACTTCTGCTCGTGCTTTATTTCACATTTCTCCTAGTGCCGATCATCCTCTTTAAAAATGGGGCACCACTTGCAAAGCTCATTTGTGGCACAAAACACACCGGGACGCTGAATATGTTCCCATTGTTCTTGAGCCCGTAGACAAATTTTGCTTGTACGCAATGGCCGCATATGTCGAATGTTTCTAAGGCGAAAGCCAATACCTAAGGGTAGTATGGAGATGGTGCGGAAGTGTTTTAAACGGGAATAAATTTCTGGCACAATACGAGTATGACGTGTCTACTAGCTCATACATTCACTTATTTTTACTTGTATTCAGGTGAAAGCTTTTGATGCATCATCAAACTCGAAAATTGTCCTTCGGCATCGTCAACACAACTGACGCAAAGCATCATCAAGTGATAACGTCAGAATATGAAGTCATGGTTGAGTGACGTATCGCCAAGATTTGTTACGTGACGTGACGTCAATTGGTGATCCCATCACGTGGTATCTTTGTTTGGTCAAAGGTTGGCTGATCTTTGAGCGAGTGCAAAAGCACGTTATGTGCAAAAAGCCTTTCGGAAGGTGGTGGCAGGAGGAGGATCAATAAAGGAGCTGGCGCTCGCCTTCGAGTCGCCCACCCTGTCAGTTTTTTGAAGCAGTAGTCTCAAAGGAACAAAACGCCGATGGGCACAAGTATTCTGTGTAGGCATAGACGTCAATTGGCTTCATAAAGCTTGGTTTCAAGACAAAGAAATGCGCCAACGCCAATTAGCTACTCTCTGAACCCATCGCATGAAATGGATTAACCCAACGCATGTAATCTGGCAGCATTCTTTGTCCCCAAAATTAAATCAAAGCTATGAAAAGGCTGAAAATACTTCTGCAAAAAACATTCGCTGCTCCGTAGGCATATAGAATGTATATGCGGCTTGGCATTTAAGCTATCACTTATGATTTGGATGTAGTTGTACCTCTGCTAGAGCACATAATGCGTAGAGGCGGTATCCTATAGGCATTAATCGCATCTTCCCTTAGATCCGTGCAGGAGGCCAGCGGTCATTTACAAAAGCAACCGGACGATTGCAGGAATTTTCTCGAAATCTTGCTCTCACACCACATTCTCGCATTTGGCGTCTTAAGCATAAACAAGTACCAGTTTTCTGACACCGCCCTCGAAGGAACCGTCTCACTTCTTAAGGTACGTGGGTCTCTTTATTTCTTGTATTCGATATGTAAAGTATCAATCTGTGAAGTAAGAGGCTGATGGAGTTTCGTAAGAAGAACTGGTAAGCATGATCGCGGCAACCATTTGGCGAACGTAATGTCATTCATTGCACAAATGACGAAACGAAAATAGGAAAGGGCCGCAAGTCTTCCCGTTCACTTCGCTTTAACAAGTGGGAGACATTTGCCTGCCGTGGGTCAAGTGCTTACGGTTCGCAGCTGCCAACCATATTATCGCGGGGATGAATCCCGGCCATGGGGGCCCAATTTGAGAAAAAGGGGCTGCCACAGCTAGATATTGAAAGGCAAGTTGTAAGAAAAAGTTATCACGTTGTGCGCATTTTGTGCGTGTTAGGAGCATTTTGAAAAATCTGAAGTAGTCAAAAGTGATACTAGCCCTTGCGGTGCGGCCTTGGTCGTACGTTGGGTCGTAATCTGTGAGTTCAAGAATTTATATGACCCAGACAGGTGTCTGTACATTGAATATATACGTTCAGAGTTGCGGTACAGTCGAACGCACTTATAACAACAGTCACGAAAATTCCAATGTTATAACCGATCATTGCTATGAACGCGTTGCAGGAAAAAAAAGCAAAATATAAGGGTGGCAGGCTGTTGTGAGAAAACAATATTATCGGATGAGAAATGTCAACAGGCGCCAGTGATAAGGATAACAAGGCTGCCGATTTTTCAGACATGCTTGAAACTTCAGTCGCTTTTACGGGACCGCCACAAGCCTTATAAAGCCAATGCACGACAACATCTGAAGTATTGGATGCTGAAAATCTTCGAAGTCTCAACTTTTTACTCAAATTGTGCGTCCGAAATTGCATTAACAGAAGCGTCCGTCGCTACCGTGCCGCAGCGCATTTTGAAAGTCCGCTTTGCCGTAGAGCTAGAACGCTTTGCGCTGAAGCATACCGCAAATCCGAAAGGCGCGCTGAGCGATGTCGGGGTTCTGGCTGGAGGGTACGGTAGCTTGAATTTATCGGTCTCTTCTTTCTTTTCAAGGATTTCGCGTTCCATTACCGTTCGGCGCCCACACCCTGCAGCCACGATTCATTGTTATAACTAGAGACCGGATTTTAGGCAAATGCCTATTTTGTTCCTTCCGTTCCTATCGTGCCACATTGATATATGAGCACGAAATAGAGGTTAAGAAGGACTTTTATAGTGTTTTGATAGTGCCTATAAATGCCCATTTCGGCGTTCGTGGCTAAATGCCTATAAATGCCTATTTTCAAATCGGTGCCTATATGAACACTATTTAACTACAAATTTAACTTTCGAGTGCAGTTTGAGACTGTTATTCATGTTGCCGGACAAGATTGACCTTTAAGAACACCATGGGGTTCAAGCTAGCCCTCTAGTTCAACCAACTTCGGGAAAACAACCGCCAGCAGCCGTAAAATGGGACGCGCCGGCAATCTTACGCCAGCGCGCTGACTGTCGCGAGAGGCTGGAGAAGGGGTTGAGGACAGGAAGAGACGCTATTTCTGCAACCCTAAATGGGAGCACGTCTCAGCGTCTGCTATGGAATGGGGAGAGGGAAATAAAGATGGGAAGAGGAGAGTGGCGGCAATGGTCGAAGACGCGGCCGGTGGCTTCTACAGCCGTTTGTCCATTTCAGTGTCCTCATGGAAGTGAACCACCTTGAAGACATGGGGGTGGCAGTGGGAAGGGAACAGGAGGTCTCCCTGTGTAGCCGCGGGAAGGCGGAGAACGAATGCGAAACCATAGAGTGCCGTCAGGGGAAAGGAGAGTGTAAATCAAAAGGAAGAAAAATGTGATGTGAACGTGGCTTTGGTTTCTTTGTAATCGACTTCTTAAAGGGTCCTTCACCAGATCACATGATAAATTGTACCTAGACATCTGGAAGTTGTGTGCACAGTGAAGAGCGTTGGATGAAGAGCGCCGCTGAATTTGGGAGAACTTCATTACTTCGCAATTATTCCTACAGGCCGCTTTTTCGAAATGTCAAAGCTGAAATGGGTTCTTCGCATGAAAGACTTCAATACTCCCATTGGACTTAACCACCTAACTCCGCTAATGAAAAAGTTAATTAATTTAACTTCCTTAATTACTGTCCCAAATCATGTCTTTAACCATCTTAAGATGCATGCCGCTACAGAAAAAGCAAGTGTGAAGACAGCGAGCAAATACCACATTTTTCTGATTTTTAAAAAATAGTGGACACATCTCTTGAAACACCCTGTATATCGACATACACAACTAAAACGTGCTCCTTCAGCACCTCTCATGGAGTACGCAGAGCTACGTGTTCTTTTTTAAAGATATATAACACAAGATTATCAGTCTGTCGTGAAGCGCGGTCCTATGGCGGAGTTCGCTGTTAAACCAGGTTAGCGCCTTAACCCACGAGATGTCGTTGAACAAACTTTGGATTAATTTCATATTCCTGTCGCTGATGGAAGTGCACCTCCGATAGGTCGCAACTACCGCGTTGGCAGAGAAGGAAAGAAGTTTAAATTCAGGGGCTCGTTCGCTTCGTTAAGCGCAATATAAACTAGAACTAACAGACAATGATGCCAAGGAACGTATAGGGGATGTTATTAGAAGTAATTGTGATGTATATGTGAAGAAAGAAAAGTGGACTAAAAGATAACTTGCCACCGGCAGGGACCGAACCTGCGACCTTCGAATAACGGGTCCGATGCTCTACCACTGAGCTACGTGGCGGTCATCCCCCCGTCCACTTTATAGGGTATATATGACCATTAAACGGTCGCAGATTCGCACGTTCGGTCCCTCCCGCTGGAAATTGTTATCTTTTCGTCCACTTTTTTTTCTTCGCATTTACATTACAATTATTTCTAATAACATTCCCTATACGTTCCTTGGCATCGTTCTCTGTTCTCATTAATTGGTGGCAGAGAGACTCTTGTGGTGACATGGCTGGTGGAAGTTGATTCATGCGGATGATTTTAATTACGCCCCACGACAAGCATTTTAAGGCGAAAGCATTTAATGTCTCATGCTCACGTCCGTCCGGTGTCCGTCCGGCGTCCGTCCGTCCGGTGTACGTCTGTCCGTCCGTCTGTCCATCCGTCTGTCCGTCCGTCCGTCCGTGAATCTGTCCGTCCGTCCGCCCATGCGTCCGTCCGTCCGACCGTCCTCCCGCCCGTCCGTCTGTCCGAGCTCTGGCACGGAGCCAGGTGGCCGCCGGGATGCGTAAGCGGACGCCGGTCGCATCGGACTCTACAGCGCTCGCGCTTTGCTTGCGTAGCGTCGCTGTGCCCAGCGTTTGCAATCATTCTGACCGACGCCGTCTCAACGGACACAGGGGTTCACGGAATACACTTTCGAATTTCCAAAGGGTCCGTCAATTTAAGCGCTAGAACGCGGATGGCGTTTGCACGATTCGCAAAGCGCGAGAAAATACTAACGCAGGCGAACAAAGGAAGATTAGTCTCGCGTCTTGCTGCGATTCGCGGTAAAAAAATTAAAAAAGAAAACACGCACACATTCGGTTTGTGTGTTATCCCACCGAGAGTGTAAAAGATAAAAGACATGGCATAGTCAGTGGAATGGCCACACGCTTTCGCCGAACAAACTTTGGAATGTACAAAGTGTCCTTCATTTTTTACATGTGAGGCATCTTATGGCGAAACTTAATCCGGTGGTGGTGTGCCGCGTGACCAACCTTACTGCGCATGCGCAAACCCTTTCAGAAAAAAAAAAACACAGCATATCCACGGAGTGAATGATGATGAGTGGGCGAAGCTGCGGAGGTTCATCGGTAAACCGTGAATCTTCCGTGAATTCTGCCCGGTACATCCTCACCGACGTGAGATCGGGCGCATTTATACTAAAGGGTCGATGAGAGTCATGGCGACTCGCAGCTCACTTTAATTTTACATGTACGTTGTGATTTTTTTATTGTTTAATCACGCACAGGAGACATCTCACACCGGCACTACCTTGGAGGTCGAAATCCAGTACCTACTGGCTACTCAGAGTGCATGGACAACCGAGGACCGCCGAGGTAATGCCATAAGGAGTTTCGCCCCTAAATATATTCATCGTATACAAGTACTAAACGAGAGGTGGCTACATACAACGGGGACGCACGACCCACGGCTTAAGGAGCTTCGCCCCTAAAATAAAAATAAAAACCTCCTCTTCCCCACTCTCTCCTCTAGGCATCCCTCCCCGCGGCCACACTCCCACTGCGCATGCGCGTCCCGCCCTCTCTCCTCTAGCCATCCCTGCCCGCGGCCTCCACACCTCCCACTGCGCATGCGCGTCTCCCCCCCTCTCTCGCCTCGCGACGCAGACGCAGGCAGCGTCTGCTAGCGAGTTTCTTGGTTGAAAAAAACCGACTTCTCGCGCTGCACAACCGTTCACTGGCCACCCCGTATATATGGCAATGGATCTTGACCTGCAAGGTGGTGCTGGTGGAAGATTTCTCCTGTGCGTTGTTGCACAATAAAAATTCACAGCGTGCGCGTTAAATAAAAGCGGACTGCGGGTCTCTGTGTCCAGTCGGAGTCTTCTGTCTCTCATTGCCCATTAGCAGCGATTGGCATTTTCCAGTAGGAAACACTGCTCCATCACTGCCTGCTTAGCGCCTCCCCAGTTTTCTCTCCTGCGCAACGCTTCGATGAGCGCCAGCGTCAACGCCGCCGCCAGTGTAAGCGTTAGCGCCCGCTGCTTAACATATACACATGGTTCCCTTCAGCGGGAGATGGTGTAATTTTTTTTAAAGAAGGTAGTCTTTCTTGGGATGCTTGAACGCAAAAATTTTGGTCTGTCCGACGTCCCCTGATTCGGCCACTCGGCCAAAGTATAACCACTTTCTGAACGCCCAGCCATCTTGAACTGGTGTTTGCGTTCATACTTGTGAACATATTCGATCAAAAAGCAAATACTACGCATACCTGAGGTGCAACATTAATATGTCAGTGTCAGGTCGTGTGTTCTTTTATAAGAATATAGATAGGTACGCAATTCTGATGACCCTAGTGTTTTTTAGGCTGCGCCGAAAATGCGACGTTGTGCACGAACTGCGACGCTTTGCACGAAAAAGCCCTGTGCCGACGATAAGGTGCTGCCGCTGGCAGTGGCCGTTGGTCACGGTGTAATGCCCTTGGTTCAGCACAAGCTCATGTTTTAAATGCGAATGCATTTCTTAGTCGGGGTATGTCAGGCGTCCGTCGGTGTCCGCATCTCTCCGCTCTCACTCCCTCTCCCGTAGCAACAGCTGCGGGCGCGCGCGCTTATCCTCGCCCCTAGCAACCGGAGCAGGTGGTGCGGGCGGAGTAGCGGAGAGTGAGCGGAGAGGAGGAGCGCGCTCTGGTGTGTGAGGGCGCTTGCATCGCGGGAATTCGGCGGAGCTCCCGCGTGTGTGGAGAGAGTGTAGGAAAGGGTAGGTGCAGTGCTTCGCCGCTCCTTCTCTCGCCGTTCGCTCTCTCTCCTCCCTGCGCCCCACTCTCCCATCCGCTCGCTCGCACGTATATAAAAAAAGAAAAAGAAAAGAAGAAAAGAAAAAAAAAGAAGAAAAAGAAAGGGCGCTGCGCCGTGCTCCCGACCGGGCTGCAGAAATTAGGCGCCTTTTCCTTCTTCGAACCACAACCACCATATATAAATGGAGTGAAGCGCGCGCGAAATGCATTCGCATTTCCCCACGATTCCCTTCGTGGAGGTGGGGGGCATTTTTTTCCATGGCGTCCATATCTCGCGCAGCGCCTCCTCTATTTTATCAATGCCAGCCAGATGCAGACAGTTCAACGTCGAGTAGGCGCTCTCTAAGGCAAGGCAAAACATAGTAGTACGAAAGACTGACGACATTTGCAGCGAAGCACGCAGATACGCGGCCAATTTTTTCTTTTTGTTACTTTCCGTATGAACGATGTGCTTGAGTGTCACATGAGCAGATTGAATTTCGAGTGACGTGAAGGAATCGCAAAGATTGGTGAGTGGCACGATGCCTTTACATGAATTGCTAGCTTACGTTCGTCTCCACATAGTTTTGACTTAGCGTTTTAAAGTAAGACTGGTTTCGTACTGATCACAAGCCGCGATCGCATTCGTTGATAAAATGTAAACTTCGGTGATTATTTCAGCGCTCTCGGAGCTCCCGACGTCGTCATCGGGTTGGGGCACCTTGACTACATAACTGCCAACAGTACCGACTGCGAAATGTTGCCTCCTAGCACGTACAACAACACCCAGAAGTCACAACAGCTACGAGCGAAGTACGGCAGTCTCTACGAATCGGTAAGCTCAAAAAGCGTTCGACAGAAAGCGAAATATGTAACTCTTTTTCCGGAGTAGGAGCGCCACGCAACGACTCACGTGTGACCTAGTTAACCCCAACCCAAATAATGCACATATTTTAACCAGAATACATTATTTAAGCGAAACCAAATTTATGAACTTTAACTGGCACCTGCCCTTTGCCGCCATTGCTTCCATTGCCTCATTTTGCTCTTGTCCTTCAAATAAAACTCCAGGCACATAAAACGATGGCATACATAGTAGCCCAAAGAAACACTCGGGAAAGAAGTACCAGGAAGCGGAAATGTCGGGCACTAAACTTGATTTGTTTATGCGAAAGGTGAAACCTGGAGAATACAACGATTTGCGCATGCGTGCGCCAGTGTCAGCAATGTACAGTTATACTGAGATATCAAAGAGCTGAATCTGTTAAAAAGTGAAGCCGAAATATCAAATATACCACTCTTGCGCCTCTTTTGAATTTAAAAGTCTTCATTATTTCGCACTAACGCGTCCATTCCTGCCCATTATCTTGATCGCACGAAAAAGAGGTTGACATCTGCAGGATATACACAATGCTGAAACGGCTGCTTGGAGGTGTTCGTTCATATATCACATTTAAAAGCACTAAAAGAGAAAAAACCTTTGCAGACACACGTACACTCTGTCCTTGTGTCAGTGCTGCGTGTGTGTCTCCCAGTGTGTACTGTCTTAATGCGCAGTTATATATTTTGCGCATTGTTCTAAGAGCGCCTTTCTTCCGCTTTCGCGAATGCTCGGGTATGCCTTGCTCCTCTCTCACCAGCAACATGTGTTCTCGAGAACGCACTCTCATTGGTCGACTCCTTGTTGCGGCACAGACAATCGCGCTTTTACGCACTCCTCCTCTCCACAACACCTTATGCGCTGCCGTTATATCTACATTCTTGCTCTCCTCCTCTCTACTCATCTTCACCCTCTCCACATCGCTACCCTTTCTCGACCAAGCCCAACTCAGTACAGTAGGCTTCCCTTCATAAGTTCGAATGGGTGGCGCACAAGATACGGATAAAAATACATGGTAGATCCCTCCGTCATATGAATCGGTATAACACGAAAGTAAAACGTTCCCGTGCAGAGGTAATTGAATGTTTACTGTACATTGAAACAGGAGAGTTTGCACAACCTATAACGAGGATGCACCCATGTTGACGATTGGTGGTACATCTCCATCACACGACTAACATGCATGATAAACGATTAAACAAACCAGCTGTACAGGTTAACGGCGAGAGCGTAATAAGAGCAAGACGCCTGAAGCCAGAAGAGCGTCGCTATTGGGGCGCAGAACTTGAGCTAAGGTCGCCATCCCGCGGCATGTTAAAGTGTGAATTAACTTACGCCAAGGTCGGACTAAAGGGAAACGCTGAGTGCGTCGTGTCGCCCTAGTAGCCCGGCCGCGACTTTTCTCGGGGCGAGCGTAACCGAGGAACGCGGTATTAGAGCCACTGCAGGGAGGCGCGCGTCGCGTTTTAGATGTGAAGCATCTTATGGCGAAGCTTAATCCGGTGGTGGTGGTGGTGTGCCGGCGTGACCACCCTTACTGCGCATGCGCAAACCTTTTCAAAAAAATAAAAATAAAAAACCTTCTCTCCCCCTCTCTCTCCTCTAGGCATCCCTCCCCGCGGCAACCACACCCTCACTGCGCATGCGCCTCCCCTCCTCTCTCCCCCTCTTGCGCTCCCCCCCTCTCTCCTCTAGGCATCCCTGCCCGCGGCGTCCACACTCCCACTGCGCATGCGCGTCCCCCCTCTCTCTCCTCTCCTACGCTCCCCCCTCTCTCCTATAGGCATACCTGCCCGCGGCGTCCACACTCCCACTGCACATGCGCGTCCCCCCTCTCCCCTCTCCTACGCTCCCCCCCCCCTTTCTCGCCTCGCGACGCCGGCAGCGTCTGCTAGCGAGTGTCTTGGTTGAAAAAACCGACTGCTCGCGCTGCACAACCGTTCACTGGCCACCCCGTATATATGGCAATGGATCTTGACCTTAAAAGTGGTGCCGGTGGGAGATTTCTCCTGTGAGTTGTTGAACAATAAAAATTCGCAGCGTGCGCGTTAACTAAAAGCGGAGTGTGGGTCTCTCTGTCCAGTCGGAGTATTCTGTCTCTCATTGCCCATTAGCAGCGATTGGCATGTTCCAGTAGGAAACACTGCTCCATCACTGCCTGCTTTGCGCCTCCCCAGTTTTCTCTCCTGCGCAACGCTGCGATGAGCGCCAGCGTCAGCGCCACCGCCAGTGTAAGCGTTAGCGCCCGCTGCTTCACATCTACGCATGGTTCCCTTTAGCGGGAGATGGTGTAATTTTTTGTTTGGATGGACGCTATGAGCGAGGCCGACGCTTGGGCTAAGGACGCCACCTCGGTTTGCGTTCAGGCGTTGATAAAATTGCACTTCTACTGAAAACACGATGACTGAGACTGACGCGTTGCAGTTGCTAATCGCGGAAGCCACAGTAATGATGGATTACATTACTTTAATGCTTCAAGAGGGCGGCACCACCCCGCTGACGAGGAGCATTGTAATGGAAGTGGTAGGTATAAAAGGCGCGTTGGTAAACTAGTCAGAGGCTGTGGCGCAGTGGATACCGTGCTCGGCTTCTGTTGTTGCGGACCGAGCGGTCATACGTCGTTCGATTCCCGTTGACGGAACTTTTAAAGACGATAGTCTTTCTTCGGATACTTCAACGCAAAAATTTTTGTGTGTCTGTCTGTCACCCGACTCAGCTAGCTACTCGACTAAAGTTTAACCTATTTCTGAACGCGCAGCCATCTTGAACTGGTGTTTGCGTTCATACTGGTGAACATATTCGATCAAAAAGCAAATACTACGCATACCTGAGGCGCAACATTAATATGTAAGTATCAGGTCGTGTGTTCTTTCATTAGAAAATACACAGATACGCAATTCTAAAGACCCTAGTGTTTTTAGGCTGTGCTAAAAATTCGACGCTTTGCACGAAAAAGCCCTGTGCCGACGATAAAGTACTGCCGCTGGCAGTGGCTCTTGGTTCAGCACAAGCTCATGTTTTTCGATGGCGTCCATATCTCGAGCAGCGCCTCCTCTATTTTATCGATGCCAGCCAGATGCGGCCAATTCAAAATAGAGTAGGCGTTGTCTGAGGCAAGGCAAAACATAGTAGCACGGCCGCCACAAGACTATCGTCTTTCGACATTTGCCGCTAAGCACGCAGATACGCGGCCAATTTTTTAGATGTGAAGCATCTTATGGCGAAGCTTAATCCGGTGGTGGTGGTGTGCCGCGTGACCACCCTTACTGCGCATGCGCAAACCCTTTCAAAAAAATAAAAAACCTCCTCTCTCTCGTCTAGGCGTCCCTCCCCGCGGCAACCACACCTTCACTGCGCATGCCCCTCCCCTCCTCTCTCCCCTCCTACGCTCCCCCCTCTCTCCTCTAGGCATCCCTGCCCATGGCGTGCACACTCCCACTGCGCATGCGCGTCCCCCCCCTCTCTCCTCTCCTACGCTCCCCCCTCTCTAGCCTCGCGACGCCGACGCAGGCAGCGTCTACTAGCGAGTTTCTTGGTTGTAAAAATTGCTCGCGCTGCACAACCGTTCACTGGCCACCCCGTATATATGGCACTGGATCTTCACCTGCAAGGTGGTGCCGGTGGGAGATTTCTCGTATGCGTTGTTGAACAATAAAAATTCGCAGCGTCCGCGTTGACTAAAAGCGGACTGCGGGTCTCTGTGTCCAGTCGGAGTCTTCTGTCTCTCATTGCCCATTAGCATCGATTGGCATGTTCCAGTAGGAAACACCGCTCCATCACTGCGTGCTTTGCGCCTCCCCAGTTTTCTCTCCTGCGCAACGCTGCGATGAGCGCCAGCGTCAACGCCGCCGCCAGTGTAAGCGTTAGCGCCCGCTGCTTCACATCTGCACATGGTTCCCTTTAGCGGGAGATGGTGTAATTTTTTCTTTGACACCTGATCGTGTACATTTTTTTGAACATTATTTCCGTGACGGAAATACGTGACTGAAGTCTTGGTGGGCCCCGACCATAGGTCGGCAAAACTTTTGGAGCTCACTCAGACTCACTCATGAAATATATTTTCCGTCTAGGGCTCACTCGGACTCAGACTCACAAAAATTTTCCTGAGCCGGACTCACTCAGACTCAAACTCACCAAAACATTACTCACCCGGACTCACTCAGACTTAGACTCACGACTCGATCTGAGTCTGAGTGAGTCCGAGTGAGTCGACTCATGAGTCCGTTAGCCTAGAATTAGCTTTTTCAACAATGGTGTCAATGCGCTTTCACACAAATATCTCACGTAATCGGGGCTCTTCTTGACGCCTTTTGATATAGTACGTTCGAATACGAGTTATGATTGTTCGCAAACCAGTAAGGTTATTTTTATTGAAAGACATGACAACATAACATATTTATCAAGAATTTCCCTGGAAGAGTTGGCGGAGGGGGTGAGGTCAGGGCAGCCGCCTGCGTAATTCGTGCCTCTGCTCAATAAATATTGAAATGGTGTATGAAGGACACTGCTTTGGAACAGGTGTGAGTAAACGTGAGTAAAAACGTGAATCCAGGCAAGGATTATAGTAATGCAGAAGATGAGTGGATAGGACCACAGGTCGGCCAAAAAGTGGAACTCACTCAGACTCACCCAAGAAATATATCTTGCTCTTTGGACTCACTCGGACTCAGACTCTCCAAAATTTTTCTGAGCCGGACTCACTCGGACTCACATTCACGAAAATTTTCTTCAGCCGGACTCACGCGGACTCAGACTCACCAAAATATTGCTCACCCGGACTCACTCAGACTCAGACTCATGGCTTGATCTGAGTCTGAGTGATTCCGAGTGAGTCGACTCATGAGTGAGTTCGCCGACCTATGGCCCCGACATAAAACACTTTCGTGTTAAAAGATAGAGGCGTAGACAGCACAAGCGCTTGTGCTGTCTACGCCTCTATCTAGCGTATCCGTATCTTATGCGCTACCCATTCGGAGTTATGCATCTATACCGACCAGCCAATGTCGCCGCACTTATTACGCTTTCCTCTTACCCACTGAGCTTTTCCCATGCTCTCCTTCCCGTCAGGCTTCGCTCTCGAAGCTGGCTAGATGGTGTGGATGCCAGGTCCCCAGATACTTACCTCTGCTTTCAATAGGTCCGCCCTTAAAAAAATTGTTCAACATAAAATGTTGCTGAATCCAATGCCTCAAAGTGAACTTGTCCTCGTCAGTAAAGCTGACGAAGAGAAGTTTACATGTCGAAACGTTGGCTTCAGGGACATTCCCGGTCGAAAATTTTTTTTCCTACTCAACAATTTATCCTTATTCAACAATTTCATAATAGTAATGGGACGAGAGTCCTAGGGTACTGCGAGTGAGTTTTGGCCGTCGCCATCGGTGTCGGCGGGAGGTACTGTATGAAGTACAAATGAATAACGTCGCCCCTCGCGTCATATGCTCTTCGTGGGGAGTGAAAGCACGACAGGGCTGCCGGTGATTGCGTCATAAGTTAGAAGGAGACATACCCGCCGTCTCCATCGCATCAAACGTGTATGGAGGGGACGCGGTGGGATGTCTGCGTGGCTGCAGCAACCGCGTACATTCACCGGCTGGGAGTGGAAGCCCGCAATCACTGGCGCCGTATCATTAAACGATCGATAGATGGCTCATACCTCTGTACGTGTTATATTTTCAACGCAATGTTTACGTTTCATGCGCAACCAAAGGGTGCTTCGCTCGCAGTAGCAGCCGCGTTTCCTTAGGTCGGCTTCTTATTTGACAACTCAAGGTCACATGCTAGGAGAAAGAGTTTCTAGCCTTACTTGGTACGACATTACAATTTGCTGACATCGCATTCAATGCTTCGCCCTCGCGCAAAAACCTTATTTTTTGTCATATGCTAGCAACCAATTAAGGGCCGCTTGGTACAGCTAAATAAGTTGCTTGGGTTCACCAAGGTGGTAATCCGGGCACTTTGGTAATCCATGTTTATGAACGGTAAAAAGCGCACTGAAGGCGAACACACAACAAAAGAACACGCATGTACAGCCACCCATTTTTAAACCTCAAAGAGCGAGCGTCGACCGCCCAGTCGAGAAGCAGCTTTTAACGGAGCACAGCGGCGAAATGAACGAGAATACGTGCATGCCTGCGATGAACAGTCACAGCTGTCTTCTGCTAGGCTGTTCCGGGAACCGGACACCAGGACGTCCGGTACAGCCTCTTACAGGCTCGGTGGTCGATACTCAGGCGTTCAGATTAAAAAAAAATAGGCAGCTGTACATATGCGTTGCTTCTTTCTGCGTTCGCCTTCAGTGCGCTTTTACTGTTCATAAATTTGTTGGGGAATTGAGCGGTTCCAGGCGTGCAGGAGGTGCGTGTCGTTGCGCGGATATGCATGTGTGATGGGGTTCTTATAAATGAACTGTTAGAGCACGTTGCGTCGGTGACGGCAACGTTCTTGAGAAAATGGCGAGGCTGTTTTCTGTTTTCTCTTTGCTTTATAGAATAGACACATGAACATAAGACACACGACAATAGGCACTAATCAGGGCACTTTACAACCTACGGAAAACACTCAAGGAAGACACACAAACAAGTTTAGTCCAAGCGTAATTAAAACAGTCTCACCGGTGAGTACAACCACTGATGCGAGAGACGTCTGCGGAGGACAGGTATGAGCACGGGCATGCCGTCGTCGCAGGAAGTCGTCGAAGAACAAGGCGATGCTCAAGTGTATGAGCCGATGGGGCAGGCAGGTGACGGAGACCGGGGCCGACGAAGTCACGCAGTCTTCTGCTCGAACGCGCGGATCAGGGGCCACAGCCAAACACTCGGGCGTACGTCCGACCGTGTTAATGGTGTCTGCGGTAGCTTTCCGCTGGCTCCATGAACCCGCCGTCGACGCTTGAGGCCATGCGAAGCAGACCGCTCCGACCCTTGACCTCTGCCAGGCACTCGGGACAAAACCACGACCGTGACGCTGGCGAACCGTCTTCCCCGGCTTCCGCTCGCTCCCGCACCCCCTTGCCAACTGCGTGGCACTTTACTCCACGTGCACTCCTCTCTCCCTCATGGCCTCGTGTCGCAGCCCACCGTCGTCTTCGTCCTCGTGCAAGTTTTGCCACCGCGCTTCTGCCTTACGATTTCGTCTGCTCTGTCCATGTCGGCCTTGTCACGACACCATACACGACACTCGCGCACTTCTCCCATCACAAAAGTCCCCCCTTTTAAGAGTTTTGTTTCCTTTAACAAAACTCCAGCTAAGTGCGCGATAACCCAGTTGAAAATGACAACAGAACTTGCCTTGAGCACAACAGAAATTTCAATTGTACAAAAGGATTTTTCTGTTGTTACTACACATTCTTGTTGAGACAAAACACTTTTCAATTGTGCATCCAATCTTTTAGTGTGACAACAGAAAGTTGAAGTGCTACGATAAATCTTTATAGTATTGTAAAAAATGTGTCTTCACAACAAGCGCCCGGCTGCTACTATAGAAATGTCCATATACTGTACGATAAATTTTTGTTGTACGAAAGAAATGTGTTGTGCTACAACAGAGACTTGTTGTCTTTGCGTATAGTCAATTGTGACAACAGAGGTCTTCCGTAAGTAATGCAACAAAAATCTGTCGTACAACAGAAATTTGTTGTCTAAGCGTGCATCCAATTGTGGCAGCAGAAGTGCCTATAGAGTAATGCAACAAAATTGTGTAGTAGGACAGAAAGCTTCGATACAAAAGAACAACTGTTATGATGACATCACTGTGTGCCAGGCAACATATGTGAGAAAAGCTACCCTACAACTACAAGCTTGTAATATTGTTGAGCAACTGTTGAAACGAGCTTAGGACTAAAAGAATTTGGATTTGTTGCAGGAGGTACAAAAGCAAAAGCCCAGTTTTTGCAATATAGAGCAACATTACTGTTACTACTAAATGAACCCCCCTCTCTGGCAAACTGAGAGACACATTTTTTATCTGTATGGCCTTTTAACATAATACTTTTGGATTCATGGAATACACAGCACTGTCACAGCGTGACAAGGAAGGGCATTCAAAACTCTAGTACAATAGACACATTTCCCTATGATCATGATAGTGCGCTGCACATGAAAGTTGCAAGCCAAGCTGTCAAAGTGGGTTGTGCCACTGCCACTTGTTCAACAAATGTTCATGTTAATTACTTCTTCAGGTTGTATGAAGCAGCAGGGTAGAGCACATCCATGTTGAGACAATCTGGCCTTATCGCTGTACACAGATGCTTCAAGAAAGCTGATACCATTACTCGTAAACACAGCTTGTTGCAAGATGCACCACGTTTTCAACTGGCAGTCAGTTTCCACAATGTAACTTTTCGTTTTCAAGTCTGCCTACTCTTATGAAGTGACTGCATGCTTGTTTGCTGCTTCTGCTGCAGCATTCAGAGGGCACACAAGTGTCCTTTTGCAAGTCGCAGTCGGGAAAGGCCACCAGCATGTCGATTTGCCAATTGCCTGCTGATGGGGAACTACGCGCGAAATGGCAGAAGAAAATGTGCCGCAAAGATTTGGTAGTTTGTGACAAGTCTCTCTCCACTGATGTATGCAGCAGGAACTTTCTTTTGAGCCACTATGTTAGAGAAAAAGCGGGTTCCTGGTGCAAGGTGAAAAGTATTTGAGGGATGTCTGCACCCCACAAGTACATCTGCCTTCTGCAAACTATGTAAAGATTGAAAAGCTTGAGATGTTACCGTTTCGAGCTGGCCAGAAAACGAAAGAGACCCAGACGGTCGTAAGCTTGCCGTTCTGGAGTGCCCAAAAGAAAAGGCTGTACAGAAGATCATTGCATAAACGAATAACAATGTACAGCGAGCCAGTTGACACATTTCACTGATAGCGAGGCTTCAGTCACAGGTAACGGAACATCACTCCTCTAGGTGAAATGTCCATAGTAGCTAGATGCTGAGAGAAAGGTGTAACATTTATGGTAACGGCAGGCACTACACTTCAGTGGCATAGCCAGGGGGTGGCACACCTGACGCGTGCCCCCCCCCCTCCCCCCGAATTTTTTTTCACCATGGCATACAGACATACAGAGCGAGAAATGACCATTTCAAGGAGGCCTCCCCCCCCCCCCCCCCCCGAAAAAAAAAATTTCTGCCTATGCCCCTGCTACACTTCGCTCCCATAAATTTTCATAGATGTTGAAAATGAGAAATAAAGCTGCTTTTCAGCCTCATGCAATAAAAGCTACTTAACGTTGCGATCTCATCCTGAAAAAATCCACAGAGTGGATCATACGGCGCTCTATTTTCCTCTACTGCCATTATCGTGCCTGAACCAAGCTGCTAACACCACCACAGCTCACTGCATAGGTACGCCAGTCCTAGCTCATCATTATAGAAAATTAGTGGTTGAATTAAAGAAAGGCTGCTTTGACAAAGCTCCTCGCCTAAACGGCACCAGCGCAAGCCTTCATTATTACTCGTTGAGCTTTCAGTAAAGCCATAGTGCATATCCATAGCTCGGCACACTCACTCATGAGTGCACTACACTCACACTCACTCACACTCATTTGAACGTGGTGAGTTGAGTATGAGTGAGTACTCATGCGTGTGAGTGTACGTGAGTGTGAACGTGAGTGAGAACTCATGAGTGTGAGTGGTCGTGAGTGTGAACGTGAGTGAGTACTCATGAGTGTGAGTGAACGTGAGTGAGTGCGAAGGCTGCAAAAATTGTGGTGAGTGAGTTTGAGTGAGTACTCCTTAAAGGGCCGACCTATGGAGCTCGGCACACTCACTCATGAGTGCACTCAACTCACACTCACTCATTTGAACTTGGTGAGTTGAGTATGAGTGAGTACTCATGAGTGTGAGTGGACGTGAGTGAGAACTCATGAGTGTGAGTGGTCGTGAGTGTGAACGTGAGTGAGTACTCATGAGTGTGAGTGGACGTGAGTGTGAACGTGAGTGAGTGCGAAGGCTGCAAAAATTGTGGTGAGTGAGTTTGAGTGAGTACTCTCTTAAAGGGCCGACCTATGGAGCTCGGCACACTCACTCATGAGTGCACTCAACTCACACTCACTCACACTCATTTGAACTTGGTGAGTTGAGTATGAGTGAGTACTCATGCGTGTGAGTGTACGTGAGTGTGAACGTGAGTGAGAACTCATGAGTGTGAGTGGTCGTGAGTGTGAACGTGAGTGAGTACTCATGAGTGTGAGTGGACGTGAGTGTGAACGTGAGTGAGTGCGAAGGCTGCAAAAATTGTGGTGAGTGAGTTTGAGTGAGTACTCCCTTAAAGGGCCGACCTATGGAGCTCGGCACACTCACTCATGAGTGCACTCAACTCACACTCATTTGAACTTGGTGAGTTGAGTATGAGTGAGTACTCATGAGTGTGAGTGGACGTGAGTGTGAACGTGAGTGAGTACTCATGAGTGTGAGTGGAGGTGAGTGTGAACGTGAGTGAGTACTCATGAGTGTGAGTGGACGTGAGTGTGAACGTGAGTGAGTGCGAAGGCTGAAAAAATTGTGGTGAGTGAGTTTGAGTGAGTACTCCCTTAAAGTGCCGACCTATGTGCATATCTGATCGGACGTCTGACGTGGAATTTGGCATCAAAGACCGGCCAGAAAACAACAGCCAAGCGGCACAAATGAAACTCTTCCTTACAGTGAATGAAAGTAGAGGAACTTTAAGGGCTCGTTTTACTTTGTTAGACAATATATTAATGAGAATGAACAGACACCAATGCGAAGGAAAGTATGGGAAATGCTCTTTGTAGTCATTGTGATCATATAAATGTGAAGAAAGTAAAGTGGACGAAAGGACAGCTTGCCACTGGCAGGGACTGAAACAACCTGCGACCTTCGAATAACGTGTCGGAAGCTCTAAAAAAGCTGCTTTTCAATCTTCACTGAGTTACGGCGGTGGTCATCCCCCCATCCACTTTATGGGTTATACGTGTGCCACATGCGACATGGCACATGCGCTTGTGTTGTCCCGTACCACTTTCTTCGTCGATTTTGTTCACTTGTAGCGCAAAAAAAGTTTATACTAGGCTTCAAGGAGTAACCGTTTCAAAGAAGGTGCCATGTTTTGTTATTTCAGAAAGAATCCATGCGGAACAGGCTTGTTTTTCTGGATGAAACGTAACCGCTGCAATTGTTGAGGAATGTTGTTATTCCTTGGAGCACAGACCTGGCCATCAAGTGGGCCGGATGTTAGTGGCACCTGATGACGAAATTGTAGTAGTGTGGCTTCTTGAAGTGATTTCACCGGGTAAACAGCAATACTACAGCTTATGGCTCTTGGCAAAAGCTATGCTGGCTCAGAAATACTCAACCGGTAGATTTGCTTGCATAGAACATCAGCAATTGAAGTTTCGTGAGGATGCAACAAGGATTGCAAGTTTTGCAGTTCCTCCCACATATTTGCTCTGATGGTATTGCACAGGTTCTCAGAGCAGAGGGCTTGCCGGAATGGAGCATTGAATACACTGTTGGGTGTGCCCTTCTAATGTCTTCACAACTGTCATCACCTCAGAAAGAAATTTATGGATGATCCTGGGTGGGTCTGCATTAATCAACCGACGAGCTGCTGCTCTGCTGCTTTCTTCTCCTCAGACACGGTGGCATAACGGAAAAGGCTGGTCATCTCTTCCGATAAGATTGGGATGTTTTCGTTTTGGTACAGCATATATGCTTAAAAAAAGTTTTCACCCTTTCCTTACAAACAATGCTCATGGAGACGGATGGTGCGGAAAGCGCCCAACGTCTCATTTTTTATGCGCTCAAATAAGAAAAATATCAATTATGTCTTGTGCCTGTAGCAGCCACCAATGCAGCAAGGGGGAACGCTTTGATCGGCCCTCTCAGACGGGAAGGGTACCAATATGAGACGGCGCCTTGGTACTGCCTGCGAAAGACGAACAAAAATAAATATGTGCGGTGTGTGCTCAGAGCACAAGTACGGTACCAGTAGTGCAGTCCGAAATATTTTTCGGATAGGAGCGGGCTTCAATCATACTTTATTTATGTTCGTGCATGCGTTTGTACGAGTCCCCCTCGTACGCCCCAGCGCACGAGGAAGGTGGGGCGGGGGGCCCGCCCCCCTAGTAACGTAAGGGGGGGCGCAAAGTCAGCCCCCCTACATTCAAATAAAAGGGAGGGGGGGGCGCTGCGACGAACCCCCCCCCCCCCCTCCCCCCTGAAGGGGAACCCTGCGCACGCCTGTGTGTATATGCACATGCAAAATCGAAAAATTTCGGGGGTTGAGTATAACCCCCCTCCCCCCATTCCGAGTAGCTTTTGTACGTACTACTCAGTTATCCATCATTTGGTGCTACGGCGAATCACCAAACACAAACTTCCACTGCCCCCCCTTCGACGAGGGGGTTGCTCACAAATGAACTCATTTTTTCGAGCTGTGAACCAGCCTCTAGTGGAATGTTTTTACGCTTTACGAGATAGTCGCAGAGAACATCAACACACGTCATGACACGTTCACAACACATATTTCACGATGGACGAAACAGGCTGTGGCAATGGTCGATGATCACAAATCAAATCATTTTCCATTTTCTGTATCCACACACAAACACGGATGACATTTGCGGCTTCGCAGACGTGGGCCTTTCGTTTGATGTATGTGCGGTATGGGAAATCACGCGCCTCATACACACACAGACGCGCGCACACACCACTCGTTCATAACTTCGGGCTAAACTGCTCGAACACCACAACACAAACACGCATCACATTTGCTGCTTCGCAGACGTGGGCTATGGGAAATTAAGCGCTCCCACCCCCCCCCCCCCCACACACACAGACGTGCACACACACACATACATACAACTCGTTCATAACTTCGGGTTAAACTGATCGAACCCGACAACACAAACACGCATCACTTTTGCGGCTTCGCAGACTGAAGTTTGCTGCTGCGTTCAATTTAGGAATGCAGGTAGTAGCAAGTAGTGCTCTTGGGGAATTCCGTGCGACATACACAGTCACCATTCTTCCGTAACTTCGGGCTTAGCACGGGGAGGCGTTTCCCACCGCTGCCGCATCTCACGTCGGCTCCGCAAACTTTCGGCGCGCACGCCGGTTCTTCAGGCCGTATCCAGATAATTTTCTCACGAGTGGGTAGAGTAAATTGTCAGGATCATTTCGACACCAATTTTGTCCCGACCCTCTCCTGGGGTGGCCCAGGAGAGCCTTCGGAAATCCCGACCACGCCGTGCGCCGACCTAGGCCTACTCAAGCCTAGCTCGAGTGCGGCCTCCCGCCGCTTCATCGCCGTCCGTCTCCTGGCTGCCCACCACCATGGAGTACGTTGTCGAAGGACAGGAAGTGTCTCCCGAAGAACTCTCGGACGGTTCCTGGTCACCAGGCCTTCGCGCCCAAGAGTAACGCCGCGCGCGGCATTACGCCGCGCCGCTGCCGCCAAAACTACGCCCACCAACATGTCAGCCGCCCCGCCACCACCTTTGCCGCCATCGAAGCAGGCCAGTGCTTTGCCACCTCGGCCCCGCCGTCGCGCTCCGATTCCTCGTCTCCCGGCCGACACCATCCACGTCGTCGGACGTCCTAAAACCTCTGTCGACCTTAATAAGCTTCAACCTTGGCACTTATACTCCGCCTTACTGCAAGCAGCGAACTTGCAAGATCTCCCGCCCGCATGCCGTGACACGGTGCGGATCCACCCGGTTAACAACACTTTCACGCTCAGCGTCGCCGACTCGTCTCGTGCCCAAGCATACCTCCGCATCACATCCCTCACGGTGTCGGACACTACCTTCACT